>JANHJO010003586.1:117197-134965 GCA_032468235.1 Pseudoxyrhopus heterurus | reverse complement strand
TGGAACCAATCGATAAACTATTGGGAAGAAGTCAAGGAACTTTATTTTTATACATACATTTATACAAAGGTGGAAAGATTTGACATTACCCACAATGGAAGAATGGATGGTGAAGATGATGGAACTTGCTGAGATGGTCAAATTAATTGCTTTGATCAGAGAAAAGAGATTAAGTTTAAAGCTGACTGGAGACTTCTTACAGACTTTTTGTGTGAAATAGAAAAAAATTAAACTATGATATATGTTCTATTCAGTTTGATGAATAGAAAAAAATTGATTATAGAAAAATGTGATGTAAGTAATGCTGTAATCCAGAATAAGAGGTTAATTTACATCTATAGCTATAACTGCTGTAAAAAAAATCAGAAGCTACTTTTTTATATTTTGTTTCTTTTTTCCTGCACTTTTGGCTTTGCCTTTTTCTTCCTTTTTCTTCCTTTCTTTTAAATATTCGTTCTTGTTAGTTTTTCTTTTTCTTTTTAAAACTTGTAATAAAGTTATATAACTAAAACTCTAATTCAACTGCTGACAGACAAAACAGACGAAGAAGCTACTGTTCTAATAAAGTTTATTGTTTTCTTTCCAGTGTTATTTCTTTTAGCCAATTCCTATTTCTAAAAATCCACAAATCTTGAAAGTTGTTATTTTTTCAAACAGATGAATCATTCAGGGATGACATTTCTTTCTCGGCAATCTCAAGTGATAAAGCCCGCTTCTTTCTCAGATGTTCTCCATTCTTTATGCATAAATAGAGATCTCAGAAAACATTCAAATGAATTTGAAAACTTTTCAGTTTAATAATTCATCCCACTTTATATATCTTTATAGACCAATTTAAATTTAAACAAAAGACAGGTTGACAGCTTACCTTCAACATAGGTTGGGAAAGAAGCCAAGCTCTTCCTTGACTGTAATTAAGACAAACAGGATATCAAACCAAGCTAAGCATGCTGAGCTTTGCATTAAAAAGCCTTTCATGCAGACCTGGCAAAGTTATTCATCACACAATGACAGTTATTACCCAATTTCTGTAGACAGCCTATTAAGAAATATTTAAACATGTTTCAAAGTATTAGTTCTTTATTAATAAGTTATTCTGCAATGTATACCCTTAGCATTAAGACTTTCCAGATTTACATACATATATAAATGTTAATATTTCTAACACACAAGATGTCATTAATAAAAATAATGCAAAGAATTCAAGGATTTCAATATCGAGGATTTCCAGGGAAAAAATAATGAACAGAAGATGCCTTCGCTAAAAGCAGGGCTAACGAAGTGGCAGAATGAAGAGCCATTGAATAGACAACGGCTTTGTAATTCCTCTCTGAACAAGGAGACATCACACACAAGTGTGATCACACACACACACGAGGAGACCTCAAGACAGCAACCTCCGGTGGGTGTGAAGCTCTGAATAGGCATCTTTGTTCAGATTATGGATGGCGGCTTTATGGACACTGTGATTGCATACTTCCATTTCTCATCACTTTTGAAACTGCTTATTAACTGCTTTTCACCCATTAGAAACTTTCATATTAATATGTTTTACAGCACCAGGTGAGTTTCCTTTAATCTTTAGCAAAAGAAGTTTTAAATATAAATTTAGGGGTTTTAAAAATCATTTTTTGAATAAACAGCAAAAGGGTTATTAGAACTTGGATTTTGGAAACTTAAGAACAGGTGAAGGGGCTAGATGCCTTTGAAATAAGATTTTCAAATTATAAGAATCCTTCCTGTGGGAAAATCCTGTTGTTTTTAAATTCTTTAAAAAAAATGTTAGTATGGAACTTTGAAAGTTGGACACTAGAGGGAACCAGAAGGAACTAAATATTACGATTAAAGGAAAACGCTTAAATTTGACTTACTAATACAGAATGGAGCAAAATACTTTAACAGGGGCCTATTGAAGGAAATGTGTGAACAACAGACCCAGAAGTTAATTTTAAGAGTGACTGCCATTATAGATAGGCTATATTTAAAGGATATGATGGAAGAGGAACAATTTTTAGCGGACAAGACTGAGACTGATCTGATAGTGGATTTAAAAACGACAGGCTACAATAATATGGAAAAAGATGCTACACTAGATATACAAATTAAACTGATGGATGTCTTAAGAAAAAGGGATATACAAATAACAAACCAAAACAGTGACCTGGATAAGTTTCCTATACTGGATTTTCCTACATTACATAACAAACTTGTTAAAATTTTGAAGCATTTTGAGAGAAGGGACAAAGAAAAATGAAAAGAAATCAAGTTCTAGGACATTACCTGAAAGGATTAAAGATCAAGATTGTTAAAAGTAAAAGGAAAGAACATAAAATTGATTTTTTTTATTTGTTTGATTTCTATAGCTGTCCTGAGAAATGTACATCAAGGTTAAAATAGATATGTTGTTATCTCTGGTAATCCTTAATAGACTTTTGCTGACTAGGATTGAATTATTAGGCTTTAAGGATTTGTTTATAGCTAAGAGATGAGATATGGGTAGAAGACACAATTTGCTGTATTTTAAGAGATGATGATATATTACTAAAATTGTTTAGAGTTGTTATGATTTAGTTATTTCTTTCCATATTTCTTTCTTTTCTATTTTTCTTTCTAGTTTCTTTCCTTTTCTGTATTTTGTAGTTTTTAGTTTTATTCTTTCATTTTTTTAGTTTGCACTAGTTTTTATCTATTTAACTGTAATCTATATACTATTAAAACTATAGTTCCTGTAACCTTTAACTGGGTGAAACTGGCATCATAGGGTAACAATTTTTAAACCAAGATCCTTCGAATGAGCTAACTTACAGAATGCACTTAAAATCCAGCACCAATAGCTTCTATGGAAAGTTGGCAAATTTTATAAAATATTTTATGACAAAAACATTATCATAAAATGGTTTATGACATAAAACAAAATGCCGTAAAATATTTCCTGCACTGATGTTTGATGTGCTATAAAGTTCAACATGGACTATTTTCAAGGCAGATACATTTCTGAATGTATCCCTGAATTTTTATTAACTTTTCCAGTATGTTAAAAGCTCAGTCTTTGTTGAAGGCATTATGGAATTGGGTAATGAAATATCTTTGAATTATGACCCAATGGGTCATGGGTTGTCTAGTGTTTAACTTAAAATGAATGAAGTGCATCTATATTATTGGCTTCTTCATCACAAGGATCTTATGAGCAAGTCAATCAAATTATGTGGTTTATTAGCTGTGTTATTATTACATACATAATTTCTGATGTGATAAAGATTCATTTCAAAGTAAATAGGTTTGTCAATGCTACAATAGCTTAGAATAAGAAAATAAGATCCAAGTGAGAAAAAAGTTACTACCAAATAATAGAAAATAGTCTGCTAACAATGCAGTTTCTGAAAATTAAGCATTAGGTAAAATTCTGACATCTGTTTTCACAGAAGAAATTGTCACTGGGATCATCACCTGATCCATTACAGGCAATTATTTTTGATTCTATTGTACTACTAAGCCCTTTAAATAATTTATACAATTGCAATGAACAGGTTATAGTACATTGTCTACTGTATTCAATAGGCGTGATAATAAAGCAGCATAATTAGATGTATAAAGTTTCTGAGAACAGCTTGCTATCATGTGCATAAACTTAATCTAACTGATATAAAAGGTTTGATTCATTCTGGCTACTGTTATTACTACAAGTTTAGATTCCTTCCAAAATAGAATCTATATGGTGAAAGGTTGAAGTTTATAATCTTTGTAACAAAGAGCATTGTGTGCAATATTGTAACAAAGAGCATTGTGTGCAATATTCTGATTAATCTTGCCTTAAGTATTTGGTTTTATACAAAAATAATTATATGATTCCTCTCTCCACCACCTTGAACCATTGGTCTTGGTTGTGTTAGGTTCTCTTACAGAGGGTAATGAAGAGGAAGATAGAAAAGGGGGAGATTGTCAGAGATAAAACATGTCACAACTAACTTTGGGCTCTGACCTCACTCACTTGCTTTAGCTTGCCCTCCAAGGTGGCCCCTAGCAGATGACTTTGAAGAAATGTAATAGGAAGGTCCCCCACTCTGGTCTTAACACAGCAGTTTGAGTGGGTGAAGAGACTCACCCATGAAATTTCCTAAAAGATTGCTCCAACAGTTACCATTTTAAGTTCTGGGGCAGCTATTCTGTTTTTCTCCCTTTCACAGCAAATATCATGGGGGGGAAAGAATTATGGTATTGAAGAAAAACTTGACTGGAGGCATCAGAAAACAGGTTCATATTGGAATTTTCATTAATGTCAGAATAAATGTATATACTAACCCCGAGGAATTTCATAAGTAATTATAGAAGTATGAATAATTTTCAGATCTACTAGATTCATTCTTTTGATACTGGGTAAAAAAGTCATTTTTTTCAAACATAGAAGAATTTAGAGAGGCAAGTCTCCTATACTTTAGAAAACTTAACACTTTCTATTAGTCTTTAGTGCCACATTCACAACTTACAATTATTACTTTTGCAAAAAGAAATTTAATAGTCCTGATAATATGAAACAAACATAATGAGAAATGTATACAGTACATATGCATACATCTATTATTAATACTGTAGCATCACTGTTTTAAAGGCTCAATTATTGTGTTTGACTATATAGGGATATTTGGATTTTCATCTTTTTGGTCAGTTACAAATCTTTTCTACTTCTAGGGTCCATATTTTGTAGCAGTATTCAACATATAAGCAGGTGAAGCAGAAATGATTTAATGAATCTGGTTTCAGCTGCTAGTTTTGTGCTTTCTCATACCTAGTACACAGACTTTGTTCTAAAGAATCAAAATCTCTGCCGCCTTTAAAGAACAAAGAAGGGGACTTATTTTTATTTGTTATTTGGAGCAAATGTCTAACCTCTCCTATCACAACAAATATTATAAACATTACAAAGGAAGTCATTGTCAGTCTATACATATAAAACCTGAGAAAAGCAAAGCAACGGCTATGTTTTGCCAGTATACTACAAAGTATGTAACTTTGCCAGTATATAACAAAGCGACAAAAACACTGCTTTATAGAAAGTAGAGTTACATGAAAATACGATTTCTACTTCTTTATGGAAGATATTTTAAGAGAATAAATAAATCTAACACCCCTTCAGGATTATTTAGTAACCTATTTTTATAAACCTGCTTGCTTATTGACAAACATGAAATTTATTGGCACTGCAGGTAGCGATGAAATCTTTAAATCTTTAAAGAAGAGAAATACACATCCCAAAATAGTGATATTTCCAGTTTGCGTAATGCAAAACATAAAATTAAACTTGGAAAACATTTCTAATAAATGCACTGCTTTTAAGAACATTGCACTCTACCTCCTTATTGGTGGGGGTTTCTGCTGTACCACAGACATCTTGATGGTGCTGTATACTTGATGATTCAGCACCCTGAGGTGAAGATGGATCAGGAGATGGCGACTACAGGATATACAAGGAAATAAAATTCTGAGCAAGTAACATACAACATTTTACTATTTTGGTCTCAAGATTCAAAATTGGATTGAGGATTCCAAAAAAATAGTAAACTCGGTTAATTTAACTGAATTCCCAAAACATTACCTTCAGATGAATATTTACTCATAAAGAAATAAAACTGAGAATCACAAACTGCAATACTGAGCTTGAGCAGTACTTCGAATTTAAAGAAAGAAAGTGCTTTAAAGCATTTTGGCACCTCTTAAAGAAACTGCAACTTCTCTCCCAGAAATGGGGAAAAAGGAATGCATGGTGGCCCTACCCAGCTACAATACAATCCTACAAAAAGCCATGTTTGTTTGGATTATTTTCTAGGTCTCGGGACAGGATGATGTAAGACTTGGTTTTGTTTGGTTTTCTTTTCCTGATGAAGACCCCTTTGCTGCTTTATTTTATTGTTCTAGCTTTTTTATAATATAAAGGATTCAGAATTGTTGGGAGTCAGGCATTATTTAAATCTATGCAAATAAGTAAATAATGTTTTCTCTTCAAAACCTGTATTATTTATCAATTTCAGATTCAGTTCTAGCAATATTTACCCATGATAGTTCTGGAAATCAACAGGTTTGTAACATTAACATAAACAACCTACCCCATTATTCTTGCTTCATTCATCATATAGAGGTCCAAATGGCGGCCAATTCATTTTCATATATATTTGAGAGTAAGGAGGCATCTCCTATCTTCTTCCTGCTCATCTTCCCTGCTCCTTGATACATGTTTTTCTTACATACTACACCGTTTATATACCAAAAGACTATAGTTGTCTGAATGTAATTCTGTTGCTGATACTAAGTTGCCAAGATCAGATCCATATATGAAATATAGGCAATTTGCTCTGAAATGTTAGCACTGACACATCAGACCAATAAGCAGTGCCTTTGTTGAAAACTGTGGTTCTCTTGCAAGTCCTTGTGCTATAATTGACATATTTTCACTCAACAAAAAATACCAGCACAAATATTAACTTACTTACTACTTGCAATATACATTTCCTGTTTTATAAGTTATCATATGTAAATTATCATATCATACATTAGGCAGAACAAAGTATATAATCTATATCCTTTATTTATTTATGACAAATTAACCAACTTATTTTTATTGTAATGCAATCTTACTAACAATTTGTAATTATGCTAATAAAATCATTTCAATGAATATTACCTATACCTACTAATATGGGGCTAAACCTTAATTAAATCAATAGGATTTAATCCTGAGTAAACATGCATAGGGCAGCAGCATCTATCACTATTTATTCTATTTCTATAATTTACCTACCATATCCCTAAGATACTCAGTGTCGTACATCCAGAAATTCTCCATTTTGATGTTGCTGTTCAACAAGAAAATAATCCACTAGCAGATGGCAGCGAATTGTTTTTTCCAGTGGTATTATATGCTCAAGACTTGAAAATGAAGCCAGTAATAGGAGATGTTGCTGTGCTACCTATGCAGATTAACCTTCTCTGTTATTTAATAGCTGTAAGAAGGTCATTCTACTATAGCAAATAGCTGCTGCTCCATAAAAGGCTGTCAGCTGTCTATTCTTTTTATTTTATTGCTTTTCAGGAGCCTATATCTTTCAGAAGCCTATATCTATTAATCCTACTAGTGGCTTCCAAATAATAGCAATGTAGTAGCAAATACTATTATCAACATGTGAAATAGAAAAGAAGCATTTAGATGATTTAGTTTATTTTAAACTGATTCATTATGAGTCATCAGATCATTGTCAAAGCAACCAGAAAAACAGATTTTCTCCATGGTTCTTTTAAGAACCAATGATAAATTTGAAAACTTTTCTACTGAGCATGTTTTAAAACAATGTGAGCAATGCAGAATTAAATACATATCAGCATAAATGAAATTGTTGTTTTAAATATTTCAAAATACATGATTTCAATTTCAAATATTCAATATTCATTTCAAATATATGATTCAAACATTAGTTCTTTGTACGCATACAAAAGAAACAAATCAAACAGCATGGCTGATCTAATTGTTTATAATAAAAAAATTGAAAGAATGAGAGCTTCTGAATACGAGACATACCATTTTAGTGATACTGAATATCAAGAATCAGTCTTAGACCAGGAATGAGAAGAAGTGGGGAAAAAGGTATGAAAATAGAATAAATGTAGGAAGAGAAACTATGACTGCTATAGGTATTCTCTACTTAACAGTGGTAATTGGAATAAGAATTTCAACATCATGTGACCGTATTGCTTAGCAACGGCAGACCTCACTACTGTTGAAAAGGTGGTCATTAAGACATCAAGTCACATGACCACAACTTCCAAACTCCTGCTGGCTTCCCCATTGACTTTGCTTGTGGAAAGCCAGTAGAGGTCACAACTGTGACTGTGTGACCACAAGAGGTTGCAAAGTGGAAATCCAGACTGATTGCCAAGTGCCCAGATCACAATCACATGACTGTGGGTGTTCTGTCATGGCCAGAACTCTGAGAACCGGTTGTAAATACCACTTGTGCCATCACAAGTTCAAATAGTCACTGAATGAGTGCACTCATTGTAATGTCATTTTCTAAAATCTAAGAGTGAGGTATGTGTGTGTGTGTGTGTGAGAGAGAGAGAGACAGAGAGAGAAAATGTATGATTTGAACATATTAATACAAATATCTGCAAATACAGTTTGAATACAGGATAACGTATGTGCTCTGCAAAGAATTTGTCCAAACTTTGTAGAAAAGTATAATTATGTAATAAAGACTGTAACATATTCTACACTAGCCCCCCCTGCCCCCGAACAATATACAACTTCTAGCATCTAAACGTTGAAGAGTGATGCATACACGCACACACACCAAGGCTCATGACATGTAACAAAAGTATTAAATTCTCTTGAAAAATGGAATTTTGTCAGTTTAAAAACCTAAATTAAAAAAAGCCAAAGTGATGTGACACAATTATATTATTGTCTCCTTATGGCTGCTATAATTTTCAAACCAAAATGTTGGTTTATTTCTTTTTTGTATTATTTATTTGTAATAGAACCTGAACTAAGTTTGCAAAATAAAAGGAACTGAACGGGGACAGGTAATAAATTAACGAAGGTAATAAGAGCCGGGGACAGGTAATAAATTAACAAAGGTCTGACTATTACAGCATTTAAAGTGTGCTATTTTGGGATGCGGGTGTTCATTGTATAATTTTAGGAATTAGCACTAAATAAAATGCCCTCCCATCAGTATTCTGAAGTACAACTCCAAAACTTTTTTTTTTTAAGCAAATGCTGAGCACTTCCTCACATCCATATTGCTGGTCACAATCCTTTAGCCCCTTCCAGCACCTGAAACCTACTCAATTATTCAGTGCAACCTTCTCTATTCCCTTTATTAATAATAGATTGTCCCTGCTGTAGGAAAAAAAACAACCCAGAAGCTTTACAAAATAACTCTAGCATCAGATTCAGAACTAAGTTAAAAATAGAATGAGCATTACCTCAACAAAGAGGTGAAGACACACGTTATCTTAAAAAAATGTTAAAACTCCAAGTCATCAAACCATATTACCCACGTGTATAATTTTCAAAACAACACGAAAACAAATCTGTGCTGTCTGAAGCTTGCAAACCAAGCAAAGGCAGCCACCAACTGTTCTTCAACATGGCTGAGAGGTGTTCACTATATGAAGTTATTGCTCTGTTGGTCCCAAAAGAGAGGACACACAAACTCAAGAAGGAATGCCTTTATTCGATAAACATGTAACTGCATAAAATGCAATGTCTTCTGAGGAAACGACATTAAAACAATATGCATTAAACTGAATGGTTTCTAAACAATGGTAACAATAATGGTTACTAAAGGAAACCTGGTTCTGATCAGAAAAATTGTGAGGGTCCAAAATGCTATTATCACAGACAATCTGTAATTTCACAAATGTTCTAGCCACTTCTTTTTGAAGAACAGAACCTGGAGTTCACAAGTCTGAAATACCCAATCTGTGGTCACCAGGGAGCCCAAGACCCCATTCCTGGAGACCTGCACAGCTCCTGATCTTCCCTTCTGACATTCAAAATTACATTACTTTTTAACTGGGTGACCTACATGCAGTAAAGTGCTAAATCTTCATAAGCTTGAGGGTCCTAAATATATCCTTAGGAAAGAAAAATACAGGATGCATTCATTTTGCCTGTATTTTCCTAGGAAGCTTGCTGTTGCGTGTGTACTGTGAGTACATGTTGCTTGTTTGTTCATTAGATTTTAATATGTGGGCATACAGAATGAGTGTTTGGCCTGGGTACATATGTATATACAAACAACGTAGTTTTTGTTTTATCAAATGGATATTGCAGGCTTTGTGGGAGCAAGCAAATATGCAATATAGCATTTGGAGCTGCAACCTCGTTTTTGGCTTGATTTCTTGAAGCAAGCTACTCTCTGAGCCTAATTGGTACATCTTTTAAACAGTGGTCTAAAACATAATGTGCATCAGCATTGATTTATATTCCGAATTTTTTTTATCACATCCCACAAATAATCCTAGCAGATTAATAGACGAATGAATGCATTCAACTTATATAAGAAGTGATGCCTAAAGTACCATTGGAAAAAGATAAAAAGTAAATCTGACCAAACCTGAGTAAAAATCCATATTTGGGCTTCCATTGTAGCAATAAGGGGGCAAAACATCACTATTTCTGAACCTTTATTGTATAATGCTGATAGCTGCGTGACAGCCCTGTTTAGGACGACCCACTCGCTATTGGGGTTCTTGGGCCACAGGATCCTCTCCAACACTGTGGTGAGGAATATTCATGGTATCTGATAGGCAAAGTCATTCAGATTAGCTTGGAATTGGACTCTAACAGGCAAGTCCTAATGAGTTGCCCCAGGAAGAATCTTGGGATGTTATCTGGACCGAGTTTGATTCTTATGTCCAAGAAAGTGAACAAGGTGCTCTTGCCTGTTAGTCCTGGCTTTCCTGGGTTATTAAAACCCCGTTTGTTAGATCCTGGCTTTCCCGGGTTATTAAAACAATCCAGGAGATGACCATGGGATGGCTTCATCTGGTGGTTTGGGCTCCTTTGAGAGAGACAGTGGTCCCACCAGCCTCAAAGGAGGTAGCAGTAAATCCCTTCCTCAAGAAGTCATCACTGGATAATTGTTGAAGAATTATCTCTGTTGGAAAATTATCAGCCAGTTTCAAATTTTCCTTTTCTGATGGAGACTGTGGAAAAGGTAGTTGAATGACAGCTACAAAAGATCTTGGAGGATCTTGAGTTGTTATCTGGAGTGCTTTCAATCTGGCACCAGGTCAAGGTACAGTGCAAAGACAGCACTAGTCACACTTGCTGATGACTCTTAGTGGAGTCTTTGGGAGTGGTACATCCATCCTAGGGCTCCTTGATATTTCAGCAGCTTTCAATACTTCTACCACATTATCCTTCTGGACTAGCTACAGGAATTAGGAGTGCAAGGCACTGTGCTCCAGTGGTTCACTTCCTTCTGCAATGGTCAGTTCCAGTCAGTATAGACACGGGGGAAGAGATTGCATCTGTGGCCCTTCGTGTGTGGGGTGTCTCAGGACTTGTCACTTCTCCCAGGGGTGGGCTTCAAAAATTTCAGCAACTGGTTCTCTGCCCGGTTGCTGGGTGGACGTGGCCACGGCGGGCGTGGCCTAGTCAGCTTCCTGCACCACGGCGGGGGGCTGTTTTCGCCCTTCCCGGGCTCCAGAGGCTTTTCCTGAGCCACTGGGAGGGCAAAAATGGCCTCCCTGGCTCCGGAACTTCCGGTAGGCCTGTTTTTCGCCCTCCCCAAGCTTCTACGCGGGCCCTGTACTTACCTGGCATCCAAAATGGGCTGTGAGGAAACTCCTGGGAGGGGCGGGTTAGGAGGGTCCAGCCAGGAGTGGGATTTACCGGTTTGCTGAACCAGTAATTAAAAATGATAAAATTAGCTACCAGTTCTCCCCTGCACTTCTCCCCTGTCCTGTTCAGTATCTCCCAGAAAGCACTTGATGAGGTCATCTGCCAGTTTGAGGTACAGTATCATCACTATGCTGATGGTACCCAACTTAACATCTCCATCCTGAATGATTTAGGTGAAGCTGTCAATGCACTGATCCAGTATCTAGAGGCTGTTTGGGTCTGGATGGGAAAAACAGAGTTTGGCTCAATCCTAAAATGGCTACAACTGTTTGGACCTCCTATTTTGGGGATGTCACCATCTTTGGTCTTGGATGAGGCTCCACTTCCACAGCCAAGACTGATGCGCAGTCTTGGAGATCCTTCTTGATTCACAGCAGCTACTGCTCATAGAGCAGGTGGTAGCTGTGGCTTTTGCACACCAGTTGCACCCTTTCCTTGATCAGGAGACCCTTCAGACAGTCATTCATGGTCATCTCACAATTAGATTACAACACATCCTAACTGTGGCTGCTCTTGAAGACCACCCAGAAGCTGCAGCTGGTTCAAAATGCAATGATGTGAGCAGTAATGGGTGTCTTCAGTGTGCCTATATTTCACCACTGTTATGAGAATTATATTGGTTGCCAGTTGGCTTCTGAGTGCAATTCAAGGTCTGATTATTATGTATAAATATTGGTATGGGATAGGGTCTGGATATATGGGAGACTGCTTGTCTCCAACGGTTTTTGCCTATCCAGTATATTCCAGAAGAGTGCCTCCATTAAACACTTCCATATAGAAGTGTGCGTTCTCTGTTACTGCCCCATGCTCTGGAACAGCATCCCTCCCAGAGATTAGGTGGCACCACTCTGGGGTTCCAGAAAACTTTGTAAACGTGGCTTTGCTTCCAAGCTAGAGGTTGATATTTATTATTTGTTAAATGCCTTTGTTTTGTTGTTTTTCTTATATATTAAATTATGGGTCATTGGTGCTCTCTGAGTTTGGTTATTTTCTTGCAGATGTTTCATTACCAAACTAGGTAATATCACCACTGAAATGTCTGTAAGAAGACAACTAAGCTCAGAGAGAACCAAGGATCCCACAGTTCAACCCTGAGCTATAAATATTCTCTTCTATTAGTATATTACATTATTTTAGTCTGAGCTGTCTGCTTTATTCAATTTTTTAACTGTTTTCATGTTTTCCTTGCTTTATATGATGTCCAGAAGCCACTGGATTTGGGCAGCCAATAAATTAAAATAAACAAAAAATTCTACCAATGTCTATTATGTGCACCTTTCTGGTATTAATTTTCCATAGAAATTAAAAAAAAAAAAACCTGGCACTTCAGCATGCCAAATATAAAAATACCATAATGGGGAATTAGGGATGCTATACTAAAAGCAAGAAAATTTTGCAAAAAAGTAAGTATTGTCAAAAGAACTATGGAACAATGTTATGTGGATTATGGCAGGAAAACATCTGCTATATGGATGATTTAAAAGGTCACATATTTCAAAAGGGCTAACAATAGCTTAGCGTGGCATTCTGTTTCTGCACAGCAACACACTATTGATGACAAAAACAAATTCATTAGCATAAGCGCTTAGAATTCTTGTCAAGAAAGTTCATGTTTTATGCAAACTACCTTAATTTTTTTCTTCCTTTTTGTTTGATATACAACAAAAATCAAAAGGTAGCCAAGAGGAAGTTCGTATTTTAATAATTATAATTTTAAAGCACATTTTAAAAAACCTTTATTGTAAGTAACATGTTTCCAAAGCAAATAAAATACCCGCAACCAACCTGCCAAAGATATAAAGTAATAACTTAATGAAAATTCTGACACGTTTGCTTTCAAAGTGCAATTCAAAAGTTGGGGTACTCACATCTCCCTCTAGTGGTCTTTGATCCTCGCCATCCCTGGTCGGGCTGATATCCTGTCTCATCACCCAGATGGGTTCTTTGGGTTCATCAGGAGTATATGGAGAACGAATAGTCCTTGTTTTCACTTCTTCAATAGCTTCTTTAATGTCTTTAATTGCCAGTGATATGGCATCCCTTTTTTCCTTGCTATATCTTTGCACTGATTCACCTGCATTAACAGGTGCTCTACAGTTGGTTGAAACCTGATTGCTGCTTTCATGGCGCATGTTAGCAGGAACATTAGTGTCCACATTTTGTTCTGCTTCTGGCATCTCTTCAGCAGCTTTGTCCAGGCTCTGAGAACTCATGCTTTGTTTGACTTCAGCTACTATTTGGTCTATATCTTCCTCTTGTTCATAACTGTCCATACGAGGATACGGGGCAAATTCTGCCTCCTTTTCAGGACTGTCAGACTCCCCATCGGAGCGTTCATCATAGTGGTGAAGGCGTGCACCCAAAGCTTCCTTTCGATAGTTGTCAGCTTCTTCTCTCTCTTGCTCATACAATCTAAGACCTTCCCGCACATCAAGGTCAGGTGTGTCACCTATCTCTTCATACACATGTTCCTGCAGCCCATAATCAGCGTAGGGCTCCGCATACTGCTCATCTTCCCCTCGATGGAAGAGCCTGTGAGTGTACACATACCCCGAATATGCTGCATTCATGGCTTCCTCATGCTCAATGGAGTGAAAGTGCAAGTGGTTGGGAAGGGTTCGGTTATGGATGGTTTCGGCGTGCTCTGCCTCAGCATTTTCAGTGTACTCTTCTGCTTCAGGTCGGTACTGCACCGCATAGGCACTCTCATCCTCATTCTCGAGTACTCTGTCACCTTCATAGCTGTCTTCTGCTATGGCTATGACATCTCCTTCAGCAGTGTCAGTATGATAATGGAAGCCACTTTCAGTGCTGGCTGACCGTGCTAATGTACTTTCCTCTTCTTGCCTAGAAGGTCGTTCATGGCTGCCATTGGCACATCTTGAGTAATGAATGGCATACTGTTGCTGTTCTTCTTCTACTTCAGAATGTTCTAGGTCTGCCTCTACAGATTCATTCACTTCTCTATTTCCTAGTTCATCACTGACCTCTCCTTCAGGTGGTCCTTCAAAATGGTTCATGGCAGGTTCTAAGGGTATTTCACTTATTCTACTGACATTTTGTGTGTTGAGGCTGTAAAGAAGTTACAAAAAGAACACTTTATTACATACTAAAAAGAGAGATATTTTAAAACCCATTTCAGCAATTATAAAAAGTATGCAATTAGTTCGCATTTCCACTTTCACACAAAAAAAAAGTCTCATAAATAAGAATTCTCTATAACTGGAATGGCAAAAATCAATAGTTACCATAAGCAGAAATCACTAACAACAATTGAGGGAATGAATGGAATAGGAAGAATAAATGTCCAACAGAACAGAACAGGCAGATTGATTAGACAGCATGAAAAATATCAAGAAAAGAAATTATTGGAAATGGGAAAGAAAGAGGATACAAAATAACTACATGGAAAAAAGAGAATATAAAATGTGTGCAGGTGAAATACGTGTTTGTATATGCTTGTAGTTATTTAGATATACTTGCCAAAAGTCACATTTCAAAACAGAGGCAGACAAGATGAAAATGAATCAATATTCATTTCATTAATAATTATTAAAATAAATTGCTTGTTAAATAAAGTAATATAGTCATAAAATTACTTAGCCCTGTACCAAAGTCGGTCACTTTCCCCTACAGAACATACAAGGGTGAACATACTTCCTTCCAGGAGACTCAGAAAAGAAAATGGGGGGGAAAAAATTCAGAATGGAGATAAGCCATGAGAAGGGAAGGGAAAGGAAAGGGGGCAAAATAAAAATAGATGGAGATGAAGCAAGGGAAAGAGGTAACCAAACAGGAAAGGGAAAGAGAGAAATCCTACTTAGTCATTAAAAAAGGTTAAAAATCAGCAGGCAAGCAACCCCTGCCAAGTGATAGCAAAACCTCAAAGACACCATTTTTATCCATGTTTTTCAGTCTAACCTTTACTGCCTCCATTCCTTTATTTTTAACAGTATCTTACTGACAAATGAATGCAAAATGAATCCTCATCCAATTCAAAGTAAAGGTTGGTAGGGAATACCAGGAAAAGAATTTGGTTTAAGGACTTGCAGACAGGTGTTATGAAAAGTGGCAGAAATATATATTTATATTGCAAAGCTCAATGGAAGTTTTGATATACAACATCTTTCTCTATATAAAATTGGATGTGTGTGTGTATGTTCCAGCATAGCTCTGGAACAGCTCGACCAATTTTAACCAAACGTGGTACACAGATGACTTACCCTCTGGGAACAAACCCTGGGGGGTGGGGGGGTAAGACACCCCTAGCACCCGTCGGGGCATCTGTGTCCCCTTAAAATAGTTCTGATGGCTTCACAGTACTCCACAAGGGGCGTGAGAGAGCAGTGTGATACCCATAGAGCTACTACATCTAGAGGCTCCCTCTGACTTGCGACGCTGCGAGAGAGAGCAGCATGAGGCCCATAGAACTACTACATCTAGAGCTAGGCCCGACTACAGGGTTATCCTGTCAATACAACATTCCCATAAATAAATAGCCGGGCGAAGCTGGGTCATCGTCTAGTTATAAATAAGGACAGCTCTAGAGCCTGAACCATCATCAAACCATGCACTAAAATAACATATAAACTGTAGTCATGGTCTATTGCAATTTCAAAAAAAAGTGTTTCCAAATTACTTTGAAATTTGTCACATCAATAAATATTTAACAGATAGAACTAACGCAAAGTCACAAATCTGAATTTAACTATGAGTGGCTTAAATAACATGTTACTCTAAGCCCACTGGCTGCAGTGCTGGGGAGACGATTTCATTACTACTCATTACTGCAATTGCTTGCACACGTTATTTTAAGGCTTCATTGCTAATTCAAGAGATAGTAATTAGCCATAACTCTCTCTAAGCTGTGGCCAGAACAATTGAAGATAACTAAATTAAATTAAACAAAAGGATCCCATCCTCACAGCCTTCCTCTCTCCCTCCCTCTCCGCACTTTCAACTTTCATAAGAGAGATTTTAGATAGATTCAACTTTGTAGATGAATTCAAAATGGAGGAGAGCAGGTATGGAAGAAGGAGCATGATAAGCTCACACCCACCATTCAACTTCTGGGAACTTCACACCTTTAAAGAAATGGAATGGCCCTTGGGACACACATCATACAGGTCTTGTAATCAAAGCAGTTCAAGCCATCTCAGAGGCAGGCTATTCATTCCAATGGAGGACAAGTTAATCAAGCAGGAGAGTTAACCCTACCAGGACTGTAACAGACAAAGACGTAGTAGAGAAAAGCATGTGCAAGAGGCAGTTGAAGGTAATTCCCATCTGAATTACTGCAGCTACATCAATTCTTGTGACGAGCTGAAACTATTAGCCTGATATCCTCAGAATATAATAAATTTTTCTTCAGATAAGAGTTCCAACATTACCTTCCAGTCAAGCTATGTATAGAAGAGAATATGACATTATGATTCACATTCTGGCATGCTTCAACTGTTAATTCATGTATGCTAGCAGGCTTAAAGATGAAATGTTCCTTCAAATCTTTTAGTAAATCAAAGGGTAAATGAAAGCCAACAAAACAAAATGCTCTAATATGTGAAGGAGATCTCTTCTTCCTTCACCAGTAATTTTATTCTGATCCCATAAACATGCACACTCAAGGAAAATTGTGTGAAAAAACAATCACGAGGACTGCCTGAATTTATGTTGTAACAAAGCAGAGGCTGGATTTTTTTCAGCCATTCTTACTTGAAAGCATGATTCCATCAATTAAGGCTAACCATGGCAGGGGGCAAATCAAAAAAGTCAAGATAAAAAATTGTGTAACTAAAGCTCCTACTACATATAGGCTGGGACTTCGATCACACAAATGACCATACAAGCCACCATCTTGATCACATACTGCACTGTTGGATCTTAAAAAGCCAAGCAGCATTTTCTTTCTTTGGACTGGGTTTTGGATGTTGAATTAGAATTTAGTTTCAGATAAAAACCAGTCTAGGTGGGATTAAGTTTTTATCTAAATAACAATTGGGAAACAGTAATTGGAGGAACGAGAGGGAGAGAAATTTTAATCTTAATATTAATATTAAGAAAGGTTAATCTGAATTCTTCAATGCTTTTGATCAGGATTGCTAGTGGCAGAGGCAGGAGTGGGGAATTAAAACCTTTTTATAATTGTCAGCAACCTTGATCAAGATGACCTTCTGTTATTAAGAAAGCTATCTCAAAACCTAGCCAAGAGGTAATAAGGCTGTATAGATGAATCAGATAATATTCATGGTGTAAGGCAGTGCTTCCCAAGCCTGAGTTGTTGTTGTTAGTTGCGAAGTCATGTCCGACCCATCGTGACCCCATGGACAACATTCCTCCAGGCCTTCCTGTCCTCTACCATCCCCCGGAG
>JANHJO010003586.1:83469-94845 GCA_032468235.1 Pseudoxyrhopus heterurus | reverse complement strand
TTTTCCCATTGACTTTTGTTTGCCAGAAGCCGGGTAGGAAGGTCAAAATGGTGATCACATGACCCCAGGACACTGCAACCATTATAAATACATACTGGTTGCCAAGAGCCCAAATTTTGATCATGTAACTGTGACAATGTTGCAATGGTCATAAATGCAAAGATCAGTTGTAAGTTACTTTCTTCTGTGCCATTGTAATTTCGAATGTTTGCTAAATGAATGTTTGTAAGTCAAGAACTATATAAAATAGAGTTGTATATAAAAATTAGGAACAGAATCTCCTAAAGTTGATTGCAATGATGCAAAAATGCATAACTTTACAGAAATTATTGTATACTAAACTGATTTCTAGCAAGCCGACACCTATTTTGTGTTGGAAGGCACTCCTTGAAATACTGAAGAAGAACACTAAATATTAAATTTCCATGAATAGATTCAGAAGTGATGATGTGGCTAGACCAGAGCCAAAAGAAAGTATTTTCACTGATAATGCCAGTACTGTTCAGAATGATGAATTTCTTGACATATATAGGAACGTAACTGTAGAATGCAAGAAGCACAAACCAAGGAAAACCTGAAACTGTCAAAGTGGAAATGAGGTATACCAAATTAGATGCTTTTAAGTCAATTTAAGAACTCTGGGTAAATGAGGATAAGCAGCACAGCCAGAACAATCACCCATTTTTATGGACTGAGCTGGTCCAAGAGTCAGAGGAACTTCCAGAGGACTAGGAGCTGGGCAGCATCTATTGAACCCTCTGCATCTAGCAGAATCTGTCAATTAAATCCAAATTGTGCTAACTAAGGTGCATTAAATTGAGAGCTTGCAGGATTTTAATAAGTATTACATGCTTGGGAATGGTAACAATAGAAGACTGACCCCACTTGTAAATTTTCTAAACATACCTCTCAGGCCACTCTTTGATGCTGGATCTTAGGCTCTTAGTCTAAGATCTCTTAGTCTAAACCTTGAGGTCTTAGTCTAAACCAGGGGTGTTCAACCTTAGCAATTTAAAGACTTTTGGACTTCAACATCCAGAATTTTCTAGCCAGTCATAAATACATGCCAGTTGCCAAGCATCCAAATTTTGATCATATGACCATGGGGATGCTGCAACAGTTGTTAAGTCATAAGTTACTTTGTTCACTGCTGTTGTAACTTTGAACAGTCACTAAACAACTGTTTGTAAGTTGAGGACTACCTGTAGTCAAATGTCAGCAAAGTAGAAATCAGGTCAGACTACTACGAAGCCCAAGATTAAAATGAGTCCAAGATCCTGCATCTTGTACATGAACAACTTCCAAAGGCAAGCACAGGCTGTTTGTTGAAACAACAGACTGACAAATTAATAGTGCATGTTAGGATCCTGCATCTGGGATATGAACAGGATAATCTCTACTTGCCTAAGCACCATAACTGTTTAGTTTTCAAAATATTTATATTTAGTTTTCCACTCATCAAAAGTATAAACATTTACTTCTCTTTTTTAAGGAAAAAAACACCTCAAATTTTATGCCCAAGGTATCTTTGCTCGTACTTCTGTAAAATTCTTGTTTATGCAAATGAAAACCATTTTTTTCAAACTAAATGAAAACACTTGCTCTAAACAACTGGATAAATGCATAAAGAAATGGAAATGCTAGCAAATATGTGGATTTGAAATGGAACAACTTATACAGTACTTTATCCAATGGCCTACTTGCTACCTAAATGAAGCCTATATAAAAAAGATGGTTAAATATTTTTTTTATTTTTTTCTATTATTTTCTACAGTATTCTATTTTAATATAATTCATTATATTATTTTAAAGATATTAATGAATGTACAATCTAGTTACATATCAATTGCATCACTTGGTACATCAAGCAGCTGTTACATATATTTCTTTAAGAAATATATGAAGTAATAGAATAACCCTCAGTTTTACCTTCAATCTGTTTACTGTTATTAAATCAAACATTTGAAAAACCCACTCTGCTAATTTACATACTGTACTACTCTACCAAAGCAAACTTTCTAGATATATAAAAATGCATAATGACAGCAAGGTGTGAAACTAATACAATTTCCCATGCTAGTCTTCTGTAATGAAAATAATTTTCCTAAATATGCATATGTGTTTATAGTTCCAAGAAAGATAGACCGTCTAATAATATTACTAAATACCAAAACGATAGATCATTTGCTCAGTGTCTGTGTTTGTAATCACTTGGCAGATGGTATCAGGAAGAGAACTGCATAAAACAAATTAATGTTGTTTCCTTTACCAGTTTCCACTTCAGTGACCTGGATGTCATTGCTTAAAAGCACCAGCTCAGCTGCTATTCAAAGGTTTTGTAATGCTTCTTACCGCCTGCCCATTCATTACCCTTGAAATGCTAATGCATTCTATGCTTGTGGGGCATCTTTCTGAAACAGCCTACAGAAAGCAATTAGTGAAAAGGTAAACAGAAACAAACAATATAAACAGAATATTTCGGTGAATAATGGCACCATGAAATATAAGGTCTCCCCTTTGCAAGAATACCAGTTGCAATTTCCTTAGGCAAGTCAAGAGTACCTCTATCTGCTCCAATGTAAGATATTAAATAGACACACAGAGATAAGCCACATTTACATACCATTCAATAAAAAAGCTGAGAAGGAAACAGAAAGACCAGAACATATCCAGTAACTAACAGATAAGCAGGGATTCACACCAGACAAATAACCAAGCAGAAAACAATATCCTAATCAAGGAACAACCAAAGAGAAAATCACACACCCACCAATACCAATATACACAGGGAACAACCCCACAAACACTAGCACTAATGATGTTACCTACTTAGGTAATGAAGCTTCTGCAATCAAACAATCAAGCTCAGAGAGGACTCCACGTGAAAGAAGAGGCAAGAAAAGGCATGGAGGGTAACAGAAACTAGCCAAACTGAGCCAATCTCCTGAATCTGAGATAAATCCCCAATCCCCAGAAAAAGAAAAAGCTATGCTGGGCTAGACCTACTAATACTTGGAAAGGCAACCATTAGGAAATTCCAGGCTGTAGATTTGACTAACTAATTAAAAAAAGCCACAAAGTAACTGCCTCCACTGTCTTTTATTTGCCTTGCTTCCAATTTTTTAAAAGTTGGGTAGTAACACCTTTTATTCCTACCTAGTTAAGACCTAGTCCATGTTCTTATAACATGTATTGAATGCTTCTGTAGTTTCTGCTGCAAGACATCTATTTTATTATAGCTAATTATTTTTTAAATCTTTTTCTAGTTTATTTTCTCTATTCTGCATGTCTGTTTTTCGAAGAAAAGTTTCTACACAGAGAATAATAAAAGTCAGATACGCCCTTAAGAAGCAAACTTAACAAAATATATTTGAATTACTATGATTCTACCCATTTGCTCATGGGAATTGCTCAGATTAGATGAACATTATTTGAAATTTAGGAGAAAAATGTCATACAATAAAAACATAGAAAATAAACTGAACAAAAAACAAGCAATTGCTAATAAACAGTAAAAAAATATTTTTCAGGGTGATCAAAAAACCCAGCAATAATGAAATATTCCACATTCCCCAGAAATGCTATTTGAGATCTCTAGATAAATGCTGCAGTTTACATGATGAGGTAGCCTATTTCATATGATAAACTAGCAGTCCACCCTCTTTTCTTAAAAATACCCACAGATGCATCTGAACGAACTATATTCATATCCCTAATTCTCATTTAAAAGCAAAAAGAATATAATATTCTCCTTTAAAAGGGCACGTAGAAAAACAAATGTATATGGCATAATTTGCAATACAATACTTGCAGTATATATTTTTATACTCTAATTTATCAGTTATTTTCATGCTTTGTTCTATTTTGGGAGACATCTTCACATGTAAGTTTATTTTTTCTTCAAAATGTATTTGCATTTTTAAAATTTATATGAAATATCTATGGATGTCTGCCTGTCTGTCTATCTTTTATCTAAATTTTTATTTCAAATTAAAAATGTTCAAAGCTATAGCCCTTTGGATAGTTTATAATAAAACAAACTAAAATACAGCCTGAATAAAACATATATAATAAAATGCAGAATAAAAACACTATATACGCTAGACAGCTGCAACACAATCATTTAAAAATTAAAATTTCACATAATTAAATCTGGCAATTATTAAGAGAAATAATGGTAATAGTTGGGTGATCATAATATGAGCCATTTTGTTATGCTTGATATGGTATATACTAGCATCTAAATCTGGAAATGTACTATGAAACCTAATTTCCCATTTCACTTAAAATTGGGAACAATAATTATAATTCAGAATCAGCAGAAGTTTAAAAGCAACTTCAAATCCTGGATGAAGAGCAGAGAAGGGGCTGCATTCATAGGAAAAACACACACATGAGTTTGATAATCCAATTAAGGCAAAATATCTTCACTGTATCTTAAAATAATTCTGCAGAAGAGTTGAGGTTTCATTCCTCTTTAAGATAATACTTGTTTTGTCTTATCTAAAATACAAAATGTGTGTGCTATCAATAATACAGACTGAAAAATTATAGCATACCCATACATGCTTACATACAAACATATATACATACATTTGTAGAATCCATTGACAATATATGTAGTGCATAGATTCCCAAATTTTCTTCTAGTGGATGTACTAGAAATTTTGAAGATGTGTTCTAGGCCAAAATTGCTGCTGAGGAATCTTGAGCATCCACAAAATAGTTGTGCCAGATATATAAAAAAAGCATGAATTTCCCAGAATGCTGCCATGCCTTTAATACTATTTGAAGACTATAGATGTCTTTGGAAATAAAGATGATGGTACTAGTGCTTTGTGTATTGGTGACTCAGAGGGATTCACATTGGGGATCCCAGACACCTGCCATTAAATGGGAGTATTTCTATCCAGCAACTCAAATGAAAATGCCTTTTGTATTTATCTTTTGCTATTCATAATAACATAAATCCATTTTTCATCACCACTATAAAATCTGCTACGTTTAGGTGTAAATGATTAGATGCACTTCTTAATCCTGAGAAGTGTGAAATCTTCAGCTGCTGTAAGGATGCAATGCACAATACATTTAAAAGAGCAGGGATATTTATTATTTTCCTGCAAATGCGTATCATAATATAGGAAGAAAGATTTCCAATTATTTATTATCTGAAATCTACAGCTGTTATGCAAAATAGTGGTTCAGGCACAGAATAAGATGAAAAATAGAACAGGATGAGAAAATAATTGCCTACTCAAAGATTCTAAAGCTAAAGGTAACTAGCAAACCTGGACAAATATAGCATAACATTTCAATTGCAAAGGCTAAGAGATTACCACAGGACTAGCTTAGTCATGGAAGATAAAATTTAAATCATTGCAGATTATGCTTTTATTTACTATGGCCAAATTGTTAGAACTTAAAAAGCATTACTTATCCCTAATACATTTTACAATCCCTACTTCATTCATCTGCATAAGAAGACATTCCTTTCTTTTATGAATGGACAACTGAGAGCAATAAAGAACTTGTTCATTATAGCCAAGTTAAAAATTCAATCATGTCTTGTCTATCTTTCTAGTTACAACTCTAGGACATTTGGCCAAACTACCACTAATAGAGGACTGGGTGGCTCAGAAATAAATATCTTTGGCTGTCCTGCCTAGTTGGAGACAGTAGTAGTCAATGGGTTTGACTCTGAATGCTCAGGATTACGGGTAGGCCAACTTCCCCCAGTGATGTAGCTAACTCCAAATCTGCATGTCCACATTGGGTGGGAGAAGTCTAGAGGCCTAGTGTGAGATGAGAATACACCTACGTGCTCTAGATTTGCATTCTTTAAAGAGGAAGATAGATATATGTGGGGTCCTTGGTGCTCTATGAGCTTGCTTGTTTTCTTGCAGACGTTTTATTACTCAATGTAGGGCAAACAGGCAGAAGACTGGCAGAATGCATCCACGAACACCAACTAGCAGTCAGAAGACACGATGAAAACTCTTTAATTTTACAACATATAGACAGACTTAACCATAGTTTCAATTGGGAAAAATGTGACCATCCTAGACTAAGCCAAGTCCAAAAAACACTAGGGAATTTCTAGAAGCCTGGCACTCTGACAAATTAGCCAACATTAACAATATCTATAGGCTAGGGCTAGGCAAAAGAGACAATCAACTAGCCAAAAAGGGAACACAAAAACCCAAGCACCTCTCCAACAGCAATCAGCACCCAGATCTGCATAGATTAACTCCAAGATTAACATCAGACCAACAATCAAGTAAAAAATACTCCAATCAAGAAATTGCGAAGAAGACAACAGTAAACAGCCCAACCAAAGAATCTCTAAGACCACACCCACCAACACTGATAGGGCAAGACACTAGAATATAAACTGAGAGCAAATCCCCCCCCCTTTACTAGCTGGAGGGGGGTGTAATGAAACTTCTGCAAGAAAACAAGCAGCTCAGAGAGCACCAAGGATCCCTCATTTGAACCCTGAGCTTTAAATATTCTCCTTTATTGGAAGATATATGGTTGATCTAATTGTAGAATGGGTGCGTTGTCTGATTTGGGGGAGTGAGTTGAAGGTGTTAATGGTAAAGCCCAACTGAGTGATTTTCCAATAGTGGACCTTGGGTATTGGTTATTTTGTTATTTGATTACTATTTTACTATTGTGGTTAACTGAGGCATGTACACTCCCAAATTCATAGCGAGGTAATAATGAGTCGCTCCTGGCAAGAGGATGGATGTTGTGGTGGTATATTGTCAGGTAAAGGAAGATATGGGGGATGGCACTTAGTAGGCTGTTCCAAGAAACCACCAAACTTGTGACAAACTCAACTTTCAATTGAGATGTTCTACCTTGTGGACCAATTGGCCAAAGGACTTTGTCACTACCAATCAGCCAACCAGTCTTTGCTAGTCTGCCTTAGGTGCCTAATGGATCCACTTCTAGTGAGCCTTTCAGAATTTCCACATGCTTAGTAGTGGGCGTTATTCAAGATGACAATGAAGGTGCTTACCACAAGGAAGTAGAGGGTTTGGTGAACTGATGTAACAAAAACAGTCTCGTTTTAAACAGAGAAAAAACTAAAGCGGTCATTGCCAATTTCAGAAAAGGCAGGCACAGCCACACACCTCTGTGTATTAATGATTCACCTGTGGAGATGGTTAGCAGCATCATGTTTCTGAGTGTGCAGCTAACAAGTAGGCTAGCTTGGTCGCTCAACAGTGAGACACTGATGAAGTTGACACAGCAGCACCTGCATTTTCTGTGTCGAATGAGAAAAGCATATCTTCCTTCCCTGTCCTTCCCACTTTCTATAGAGGAGGATCGAGAGCATCCTGTCATATTGCATTACTGTCTGGTTTGGAAGCATTACTACTTCAGACAGGAAAGCGGTGCAAAGAGTGGTGAGGATAGCAGAAAAGATCATTGGTAGTTCACTTCCTTCTATCCAGGACATAACACATAAGCAATGCTTGAGCAGAGTCCACAGGATTGTCTGGGACGCTACACATTCTCTTCATGACCTGTTTTCCTTGTTACCTTCTGGGAGGAGGCTTCTTGGTATCCGAAGCAGAACATCCAGATTCAGTCACAGTTTTGAATTCCATATAGCATCAACCTTATAAACTCTCAAGTTTCATCTTTCCTATGTATTCAAAATGGACAGTGATTAATATTTGTGTGTGTGTGTGTGTGTGTGTGCCATGTTTTCCCCAAAATAAGACCCAGTCTTATATTTTTTCGGGCTGCAAAATAAGCAACAGGGCTTATTTTTGGGAAAACACGATTTCAAGGTTATCAGCCCGGCTGGATGCCCTGCCCCCTGGCGCACGCACAAGAGGCAAGTACGTGGGGATTGACGGTATCCAGCAGCAGCTGCAGCCCGCCAGTCCCTTGATCAGCGCACTCTGGGGCTGCGCAGCCCGCACAGCGCAGTTGTCCAAGCAGGAGACAGAGGCAGAGGAGCAGGGGAGGGGAGGCAGGTGATCCAGACGTGTAGAGCAGGCCGTGGAAAAGCCAAGTCAGTGGGCCAGAGTGGCTCATCTTCAAACGGCAGCACTGCCAGCAGATGGAGGCAGAGGCGCAGGGCAGAAAGCAGGCGATCCAGACATACCACACAGGCTGCAAGCAAGCAGAGATGCAAAGACAAGCCTCTCACAGCCCGCTCCGGCCCACTGACTCTCGGATTTCCTGCAGCCCATATGGCGAGTCCGGATCACCTGCCTTCCCTCCGCGCCTCTGCCTGTCTGCTGCCAATGCCGCCATATGAAGACAAGTCTCCTGCAGCCAGCCAATGCTTTAGCCCACCAACTCTTGGGTTTCCAGTGGCCTGCATGGTGCGTCCAGATCACGTGCCTCCCCCTGCTGCTTGGACAGGTGATCAACTCACCTGCACTGCATGGGTTGTGGCTGCTGCCAGACACCATCGGCCCGCGCACTCTCGCTGCTTCCTAGGTTGGCCGTGGCCACCCCCTTCACTAGGGCTTATTTTTGGCATAGGGCTTATATTAGGCACACACTTAAAAATCAGTTTGGGTTTTATTTTTGGATAGGTCTTATTTTGGGGGAAACACAATAGCATGTGTATATGTGTGTTATGTATGTGCATGGGTAGGTATATACTTTCTTTTGAGAGCAGGCAACAGAATTTCATTTTTAATGTGGGCCAGTGTGCTCACAGTAAACAAAAATGACAATAAAGGCTATCTTATCTATCTTATTGATTCCCAAATCTTGAGAATATATAACATCAACTCTGAGGGCTTATAAGTCTTTTAATATATGCAGTTCAAGAAATTGAAATAGTAGAAAATAAAATGTGTGCTTCTGACTTGAACTCTGTTTATGTATCTGTAATAGACTGCTCCCCCCCATCCACATGTTTTGTATGCTTATGCCTTTCACCCACTTTGAACATAATATGTGTGCAACTATCCCTTTACATGACTGGGAATATTAGTGATGTAAAGCGATCTATCTACTGCATGTTTAGGTGCCATGGGGTTGGACAAAATTGACATGAGTAGTTTAGTATCTCCATTGGTAGTTCAATTTTAGGCAAATTGTAATTGGCTTTTCACCATTACCTGGCAGATGCACACCTCTTCTGTTTAGATCAGGGGCAGTGTCAACTTGTGGCATTGATTTTTCTGCTATATAGTTTTAGAGTTCAACATATAGAGTACATAGGAACCATTTGGGGGAAAAAGCAGAGATTCTAGAGACGTTCTTTATTACTGTAGAGTAGCATAACAGAATCTTGAAAGCTTCTCAGAGAGTCCCTTTACCAAACAAAATCAAGGCTGGGTTATTTTGATTTTTTTCCCTCGCACTTTCCATTTTATCAGGACTGAACTACAAGATGTACTTTCTTTTATGGAACCCTGTATTAGTTACTGATAAATTTCAAAGCACAATTTAAAATGCTAAAGCCCTCCATGACTTGGCACCTGGGTATCTACAGAACTGCCTAATTCCATTACACTGGCTTGATTATTAAATACAGGTAGTCCTCGACTTACAACCATTCTTTTGGTGACCGTTTGAAGTTACAATGGCACTGAAAAAAGTGACATGACCATTTTTCACACTTATGACTGTTGCAGCATCCTCATAGTCATGTGATCAGAATTCAGACACTTGGCAAGTGACTCATATTTATGATGTTTGGAGTGTCCCATGGTCATTTGATGATCATCTTTTGCAACCATCTGACAAAGTCAATGGGGAAGCCAGATTCACTTAGCAAGTGTTACTAACTTAACAACTGCAGTGATTCACTTAATATGTAGCAAGGAAGATCATAAAATGGGGCAAAACTCATTTAATAACAGAAATAGAACTGAATTTCTATTTCTTAGCAATAGAAATTTGGAGCTCAATTATGATTGTAAGTCGAGAACTACCTGCATTGAGGGAATAAAGGCTATTGGTTCCACACTTCCAGAAAGGAAGACCCGCCAAAGGCAAGCAACACGGCTTCCCTACATAGTAGTGGCATTTTTGCTTTGGAATGGCCTCCCACTGAAAAATTAGACTCCCCTCCTCCCTACTGGTCTTTAAGAAGCTATTAAAAATTGAATTATTGCAAACAGCATTTTCATGACTTGTTGAATTAATTTATTGCACCATTTTTATTGTTTCATTCTCTTTTACTTATTGTCATTTGTGTTGGCATTATATGGAGATGTTTAAATTGTCATTTTTCTATATTCATTGTAAGCTGCCAAGAGTTGATTGATTCTGGTGGGTATGAATCCAATAAGTAAATAAAGAATAAATAAAATAAACTTGTCTTGGCTCCAAGGAAAAGAAATACACAGGTTAAAGATATCTATAATAAATTTGCAAATTTTTCGTAGTAGGATTTAAAATTACTGATTTAGAAATTCCCAACCAAAAGAGTTACATTTCTGCCTAGATCATCTCAGAAAGGTTTTTTAAAAAGCCAAACTATGTTAAAGCCAATTATTCAAAGGTGACAATATATTTTTCCATAGAGGAACTTATTATGGTCAGTGTTCACAAAGTAGAAGAGGTTTATTAAAGAAATGTAAGACACCACTGGTCACCTAACGGTACACGTCATAGATACTATTTTTCTATTCCTCTCAGTTATCCCATACGCAGAATCCTGAGCTAATTAAGTCCACCTTACCTCTTAAATAAGTACTTATTTCTCTTATTGTTTGATTAACAAAGCTAGATACTAAAATAATTTCTTTTGGATGGGTTTCCTAGAACACTTCATCATATATTTAAGGATTGTAAGGAAGTAACTACATATTTGTCAAATGATTTTTGCCTAGTATGAATGGTTATGCTTGTGGGTCCGTGCACCCACAATCTAGAGAGATCAGAATCAATAGACACTAAAACCTGCAATGCAGCAATATTACTGATAGAAAAAATGGGCAATATGATAGGTAATATGAGAAAAATGTGTCAGTTTCTCAAGGAAGCAGTATGTTTTTTAGAGTTGCCTCCTCCTGGCTATCTTTTCAGTTTATATTCAACCAGTCAATCTAAGAATATGTTTCTTTCACTACTTCTCTAAAATGCTAGCTTCACATTTGACAGAAGGCAAAACAACAGTCAAGAGACATTACTCTTAAATTAAGCCAAATCCATTAGGGCTAAATAAAAATGTAGCTTCAAGCTAGAATAGTACTATGCCTCTATGAATTACAGGACACATACTCTCATACTCTATGTAGTTCCACTATTCTTATTTAGTAGCCATTTGAATTTCAGATCTTATGTCCCCTTTTAACTCAAATATTGCAACCTACAGTACAGACCAAAAGTTTGGACACACCTTCTCATTCAAAGAGTTTTCTTTATTTCCATGACTATGAACATTGT
>JANHJO010003586.1:39605-70032 GCA_032468235.1 Pseudoxyrhopus heterurus | reverse complement strand
TCTCCAGTGGATCGCCTTTAGTCAGAGCTCTCTAGTATATCCTGTCCGTCTTGGGTGGCCCTGCATGGCATAGCTCATAGCTTCATTGCGCTACACAAGTCCCTTCGCCACAGCAAGGCAGCGATCCTTGAAGGGGAAATGTGAGTATTAATGCTTTTGAAATAATTGCCTTCAAAATTTTGTTTCTGCTTAAGAACATTTAAAACTCTCAAACCTCCTTCTCCTCTTCATCCAAACCAACAATCTAAATCCTGGTTCAACAGAAAATGTGGTGCCATGAAGGCAATGATAATATCTACCTACAGCATTGCCCAAATATAATGATCCTTCCTGGGAAACCTTTTGGAGTAATAAGAAGCTTCTAAACTAGAAAAAACAAAATTATGCATTAAAGAATTGGGCTGAAATCCAATAGGCTGTAACAAGCAAAGATAACCACCTGATCTGACACTTCTTGTGATCTTCAGCAAGGTACAATTTCGATAATAATAATTTAATCCCTGCTAATTCTTGGGATGGACATATTCACTGTTTATTTAATACATCTAAAGGTGGGGATCCTTATATTTTGAGATCATATTACCCCTTTCCTTGAATGGCTTCCAGTGTCACATATAAAAGTCACAAGGTTTACTGTGTGTGTATATATCAAGAGTATAAACTAAAAATAATTGCAAGCAATTTACATATTGTTGCCAAGAAAACTGCATGGCAGTAGTAGAAACACTTGGAAAGATCTCCCTCCCCCCTCTCTTTAATGAATAATACTTTTGTATCAATTTCTCAATAAGCAGATCCCCCAGCAAAGTAATTAAACTGATTTAACATTGAGAACTATTTACTCTATACCCGAGGCATATTTCTATTAATTTAGTACAAGTAGAATGTAATCTGCTAGTGTACTTCTACATATGAGATTTAAAAACTACACTTTAGTAGTGAGTATATATCATCTTAAATGTTCTGTTTTAGCTCTGTAATTTTTATTTGGTTGAATGAAGCCAGCTTCCACCAACAAACCTGGGGATTCCATAAAACATCAACAAATTGCTCATTAGATTTTCCAAATATTTGTCAAAATAATGCTTAATTAATTATAATAAATTTTAATGTTGCCACTATTTTTATTTTATTTTGCCTCAGTGATCGTTGCTGTCCATTTGCAATATGTGCAGATTTTCTTCATTCTTGTTTAAATATTAACTTGTTCTTGCTTTAAAGCATTCAAGCATTCATTTATGATATATTCAAAGAACAAAGGAAAACCTTCCAGTCAAACTCAACTTTAGAGGACCAAATCCCGGAGTCCTCTGGGAATGGGGTGGCATAGAAATTCCAACAAATAAATAAATAAATAAATAAATATTAATCTTTTTTTTGAGGCAGCAGTATATGATTAAAAGGGTTCAACACCCAATATATAATGTATATGGTATACTGTCCATTGGTATCTCTGGAAGGGATGATCATTTTAGGAAACTCCTTTGTAAGAACAGCAAAATAGTTGGAGAAGTAATATGAATCAACCTTTGGCCTTTTAGAATTTATTCAATTGCTTTACCAATATTTTGTACATTGTGCTCCTCTTCGCCCTTCCCTTTCTATACTGAAAAAAATATAAGGTTTTTCTCGTCATTTAGACTGAAAGCACAGTCTTGAATCTTTTTGTGGAATTGGTGTATTGAATTCGGTCTATTTACATTCTTGAGAATTCTTAATAAATGAAACAGCAAAAGGGAATATGTTGTAAAAGATCTCCGTCAAGAATTAAATTTGACTCCAATTCAATTCTTCAAACTCTTTTTACTCTAACATGGTGTAAGAGAATTCTTAGTGAACATTTTTTTCTCACCAACATTGGAACAGATAGAAGATTCTGGGTTTTTTTTTTTTTTTTGATGTTCAGAATCTCTTCAAAAAGTCTATCCACTTCTTCAAAGTTAAGACTTGTAGCCTAAAATATAAAATTGCTTTGTCTCATCAACAGATCGTTTTAGATGTGTTTTACCTGGTCTTTGGAGATATTATCTACTAGCTCATTGTTAGACCTGAGGAGGTTCTCTTTCTGCAGCTTCATTTGGATCCCACATCTATTTTGCCAGACTCGCTAGTCCCTCATTTTTCATGTCTGGAAAATCCACTTTCCTTTAGCCTCAGGGATTGGCAATCCTTTTCTCTTGAAGGTCACATTTCCCCAGAAATAATGATTGGAGATTGGATGGTGGGCAGAGCTGAAGCAAGCATACATGGGTTAAGACTACAGCCAGAAGTGGACTAAAACTTCAATTTTCTTCTGATATCCTTACACACACACACACACACACACACACACACACACACTTTGATAATTTCTTTCATTCCATATAATGGGCTGCAAATCTCTTTTACTTGTAATCTGAATTGATTTTTTGCACAGTTTGAAAATAGGCTGAGGCTATAGTTGCTTTTAAAAGGGACGCAGTGGCTCAAAAGGGACACGGTGGCTCAGTGGCTAAGACGCTGAGCTTGTCGATCAGAAAGGCCGGCAGTTCGGCGGTTCGAATCCCTAGTGCCGCGTAACAAAGTGAGCTCCCATTACTTGTCCCAGCTTCTGCCAACCTAGCAGTTTGAACGCATGTAAAAATACAAGTAGAAAAAGAGGGACCACCTTTGGTGGGAAGGTAACAGCATTCCGTGTGCCTTCGGCGTTTAATCATATTGGCCACATGACCACGGAGACGTCTTCGGACAGCGCTGGCTCTTCGGCTTTGAAACGGAGATGAGCACCGCCCCCTAGAGTCGGGAACAACTAACACGTATGTGCGAGGGGAACCTTTACCTTTACCTTTACTACATACTAACCACTGCGCCACCATGGCTATTCATAATATAATAATATAGTATATAATATATAGTAGTAGTAAGTTTATCCTTATATCAAAGTGCAGGTCATTATCAGCAATAAATCAATATAATAACTTCCTAGAATAATAATGATTATAAAACTTTTCTGATACTGGCACAATGGTGTTATACATCTGTACAGATGAGAAATAAGTTTCTTCCAGTTACGTAAAGTTCCTGCAAAAAAAAAAAGTTCTTTAGAGACCATTTTAAACTTTAGGAGGTCAGATTTCAGATCTAATTCAAGACTAAATCAGTTCTAAATAGTAGGGGCTGAATGGGAAAAAGCCCTCAAAACTGAGGGGGACATTTTAACAAAAGGAAAAATTAACTGACTTTGATTATACAACAACATGAATTGGGAGGATACCGATAAAGGAAAATATTTGCAGCTCAAGGTTAAAATGATGGGTCCTTGGTGCTCTCTGAGCGTGGATATTTTCTTGCCAACATTTCAGTACCCAAACATCATCAGTTCTGGTGAAGTTTGGGTTGTTTTCTTGCAGATATTTAATTAACCAAACTGAGTAACATCATCAGTGCTATCAGCAAAATTATCTGTACTAATGATGTTACCTAATATCGGTAATGAACCGTCTTCAAGAAAACAACCAAGCTCAGAGAGCACCACCAAGGACCCCACAATTGAAATGATGTTATTCAAACAAGCAAGTATTCCTATATACACAAACTAGAATGTCAGCATCTGTAATTTAAAATGATAGTGTTCACAAAGACCCAACCATTTTAGGTACCGATGAAAAGAAGAAATAAGGGTGTATCTGCAGTGATACAGGCAGTTCTTCCCAGATTTAAGGCACTGAAAATTTATTAAACTGAAGAGGCACTTACAAAGAAAGACCACATTACAGGTAGTCCTCAACTTACAACCATAATGGAGTCAGGAATTAAAATCTGTGTGATTCTTGCTTCTTTGGTTTGCCTTCTTTGTGGGGCTTAACAAAGGAGAAGCTGCTATAAGTCCAACCTGTCAGTAGTGTGTATTTGGCTGAACTGAAAGCCTAAAAGGAGAAAAAGTAATGAAAATTTCTGAAAAAATAAAAACTTAGATGAACAGAGAGAACTCTACAATTCCGGTGGTTTGTTTATGGCATGTGTGTGTTCCTTGGTGTTTATTTATAACTGCACACTTGTATGGTACTTGACAAAAAGTTCAAAGTATTGGAGCAGCAGGTAGGTACACTTTGACAGATGAGAGTTGAAGATTTATCAAATAAAGCAGATGCTTTATCCTAGTTGACTGATGAGACCACAAAGAAGCAAGGAGAGTGGATGGCTTAAGCAGTTCAGGACAGCAAAAGTCAAGAAACAGAAGAGCAGGGATTCCAGGAATGCTGTCTTATTATTGTAGAATAACAAAATCTTGAAAACCTGTCATAAGTCTCTCTACTCCATTTTTTACCAAAAAAGACTTGGTCTCACATAATCAATAAAACATTTTATACCCATCTTCCCTCAGACTGTAGCTTGCTGTAAATTTTATTTTTTTCTCCATAAATCTTCTCATTGTTGCCCTATAATTACTTCTTTAAAATTCTGCATCCATTTTATCATCCAATTTTTGATTTGTTCTACCTCTGTGTTGAATTTTAATAAAAATTCATAGATGTGTATACTCTTGGTTCTGTGTAAGCATTTCATCTTTCTTAGGGTCCCTCTTCTCCGAAATTGCTTTTTATTTTTCCAGTTATTTGCAAATACATTAATCATAGTAGGTTCCTACCTTTATTAAGAAGTTATGAGTCTTGTGGAAAAAATTCCAATATTCTTAATTAATGTAATCCACCGGAATAATATTCTATGCAATTAAATCAATGGAATGAGATGACAGAATAGGTAAAAAGTAACTGGACGTTCAGAGAGCCACGAATAGGGAGAGTCATTGCTTGTTAGTATTGGCTTAGAAAAATATATGTCACTTTTAAACATGTGGTTTAAGCACCATTGTTTCAGATGTTACGATAAAAGCTTGTGAGAATTAATGAAGGCTACAGGAATGATGAGAGACTTTGATTGGGATAAGTTTTTGCTAGTGTCAGAAGTGGATCTCGGGGGAAAAAGACATGGAAGAAAAACAGAAGTGAAAGTGAAATGCCCTGCAAGAAGAGAAAATGTAAGTCATGTATTCCCTTTTTAAAAAAGATAATTACTGACGGTAGAATGAATGGAAAACCACCTGGAGTATTTTGGAATACAGTGCCCTATGTAAAATTGTATAATATAGTAATAAAATAAAACAGACATGAAGAAAACTGATATGGAAGCTCCAAGCAAACCTATGGAGTTATGCTAATGTGTAGTATGAAAATGGATGTTAGTGGAATAAAGCAGGTTAAAAAAGCTATGAATGAAAAAAAATGCCTATAATAAAAAGATGGTTGCAAAGGTATCTCCAACGGAAGGAATTGGATTAAAAATAAAAGCAATCAAATTATTTGGAATGAAAATGAAGGGATGGAATAGTAGGAGGATTTAGATATTTGTTTGAAGACGCAGGAATATGTTGAAGAGTGGAATTGAAATGAATACTACAAAGGCCAGTGTCTGAGAAAACAAGGCTGAAGAGGAAACATATTCAAGTTTTGATTGGGTAATTTTGATGGTGGAAATATCTTGATTCCAAAATATGCCTTGACATCCTTGTTAGCAAGCTATTTAAGTGTGACGTGGTAAGCATGATAATGAAGCTGACAAAAAGGTCAATTTAAAATTGTATTCAGAGTGTTATCCATAGATGCTCATCAAACTGATTTGTCTAGGTTGCCATAAAATTTGGTCCTGCATCCTGTACTTCATTAATCTTTTTCATTAATGATTTGCACTAAGAGATAGAAAAATGCTTGTTAGATTTCAGATGGCAGAAAATTGCAGGGCATGGCTAATGTTCTAGAAAGCAAACATACATTTAAAATGGACTTGATAGGTTAGAAAATAACAGAATAAAATTTAGCAGAAGCTACTGTAAACTTTACATAGAAAGCAATGATCAAACTACAGATATAGAATGGATGGGAATGGTCAACTTGGTAACATTACTTGATGTAGCTTATTGTGAACTGAATATTAAGCAGCAAATGAATGTGGCAAAGGGAAGGTTAGACTACAATAATTTTTTTCTACTCCTTGGAACGTAATAGTTCCATTCTATCTTGTGTTGGTCATCCTGAATATTATGTTCAGTTCTGAGAGCCACACTTTAAGAAAGGCTTCTGACTAATGTAGCTGGAGTGTCAAGGTTCTGACTAATGAACCCAAGCAAATCAGAACTCCTCAAAGCTTTTTTATTGAGTACATCATATTGGCACAGCTTCAAAGGAAAACCAACTCTAATCTTTCCCACGGTTTCAGTATAATTTAAATAGGAAATAACCCTACCCCCAAGTGTCACAGGTCACATTGACCAATTGGGTTAATTGGCAGGCTCTCCGGGGACTCCTTCCCTGACCTTATCCATTGCCAGGAGAAATGACCTTGGTTCTCACGAGAAAGCTCTCTGTTGTGTCTAGTAAGACATTCCAACCTCCTTCCCCTTTGTGTGGCAACTGAGGAACAGAAAAACAGCTGCTGCAGGTTGGGTTCGAAGTTGACAATGAGCTTATTTAGAAAGGGTCATCGAGGATGATGGGGGGAGTGGGGGGTCTAGGAACTGTCCTGTGAAGAAACATTGGAAATGTTTAGCCTTGAGAGGAGAAGGCCAAGTTGATATTGTAGCATTCCTCAAATCCTTGAAAGTGTTTCACAAAAAGTAAAGATTTTAAAATATGCAGTACATGGAATAAGGAATTTAAAAATAGAAAAAGGCAGATTTCAACTTAGATTAGGAAAAAAAGGTACTTATAATTCAACAGTGGGACCAATTGCCAGAGAGGCAGTAGACTCACCCTAATTGTATTAAACAACCAATTTGGGGGAATGTTTTAATTTGGATTCCTACACTGAACAGGGACTGGGCTTCATGGCCATGTCCCCTTCGTCCTTTAAAACTTTTATAAGAAAAAAAAAGTGATGAGTATGTAGTCAGAAAATTTATTGTCAAGAGAGAGAAATAAAGGCTTATATCATTTTAAAACTTAGAATTCCACCTTCTGACTTTCATGAAACTTTAATCTCTAATGGTCTGGGAAATATTTTATACAAAGAAGACATTTCAAATAAGACCTAGTGAACCAGTCATTATTTTCAGAATCAGCATAACTATTAATTCATACAGAGTTCTCTGGGAGTTGGGCGGCCTAGAAGTTTTATTATTATTATTATTAATAATAATAATCTAAACAGTAAAAAAGAATTTTAAAGCACTCCCTTATTTTGAATCTAATACAGTACATTAAAAAAAAACCCACTACTCTTACCTTGTCATTCTTATGAATGGAAAGCTTTATTTTCTTAGAGAAGTAAATTAAATATAATTTGACAATAAAAAAAACCAAAGAAACCCAAGTCGGTATCCTGAAAACTTTTGTAAAAGACACATGCTAATGTAGATTGGAAAAAAAATGCCTACTAACTTGACAAAGGCAAAAATGATAATAGAGCATTTAACAGAGTAGATCAAAATTTATTCAGAAGTTGTTCTTTATCTCTATACTGTCCATTCTTTATATGTACAGGTAAAAAAATCACTATGAGTTATAAGAAAATGAGGTTTTCTGAAATGTGGACATTCTAAAAATTATCACATATTTTTATATAAATTCTAAATGAAAACTATCCCTTCTGTTCTTGATTGCCAGCTAGGTATGGGGCAACATTTTGATATGTTAAAATTTCAGAGTTTAGAGAAATGTAGAGCCCATTCAGTTCTTCAAATACTTCAATAATAGCATGATTTTACTGTGACTGTTATTAATGATAGCAATATGATTATACCCAAGTGAATAAAGTAGAAATTTATCATTTTAAGCTTTCTCAATCCGGTGCCCTTAAAATAGGATGTGATATCAACTTTTATTAGACTGGGAATTTTGGTACCTGGCAAGGCCATCCTACGGTATCTGAAGGGCATCATGTTGGGGGGGGGGAGGCTTTCTATATAGAAATTGAAATTCATTTCCTGATTTCTTTTACTTTTGCTTTTTAGTGGGCATTGAAAGGTTCCTAATAATCTCCCAGTAATCACAAAAGGTGGCGCAAAACCAATATAAAAACAACACACCAACATGCTTAGGTCAGGTAACAGAGGGCTTGGCACTCATACTGCAGATAATTGAAGTCACAAAGCATATACGCCATTTGTTTTAATAAGGCTTCATGTTTTGCTTCAAATCCTAAGACATTTTCTCTTCCTTCAATTTTTCTAATACTGACGATGGAAATACTGTAGGTCAATGTCACTGCAGATGAATGAGTTGCCAGAGTTTTAATTTTTGTTCATTCAAGTCAAACAAGACAAAATTGAAAAGGCTGCCCAAAGGATATCAACTGGAACCAAGCAGTCTGTTCATTTTGGGCCTTGTCATAATTTCCTTCAATTTCATTTGAAGAAAAGGTAAAGAATTAAGATGCACAACCATTCGCAAATCCATTATGTTCTACATCATGTTCTCCTCCCACACATCCCCAAAATAATATTCAGTTTTCTCCCCTCGAAACATACTGTACGCAGAAAAAATTGGGTAAAAAGCAAAGCTGGGCCATGCTTTTATAGGTAAATCTGTTAAAAATAATAATTTATATTCAGTTGAATGCATTTCTTAGATCACTATTGGTGGGGGAAAACTTTCATTGGGCAGTGCAGCAGTCATCCATAGTTGTGATGGTTTAGTTTCCATCTGCCTGTTATTAGTACTCTATTTATAGGTTATTGTGCAGATAAACCACTTAGGTTTTAATTTTTTAAAAAAATTTGAAGCACCAGATCTTTGATTTTTAATTTCTTTTTAGATAGAACCCCATATTCCAAGTGATTACACAATTCAACAACAATTGTGTGTTTTTTTTTAAACATACGTGGAAATATAACCCAAATATTTATGCATACCATTTAAAACAATTAATTCAAGATATTTAGAACTGAAGTTAAAGGAAATCTACTCTCTTCTTGAATTAACCTGTCTTCATTTGATTAATATAATTTAGGGAGAGATGGGAGAATAACCATCTATTATTAAATAACCGAGAATAGGAAATGCTTCTGCAAGTTAACCTATGAGTAGGCCTATTTCTATATATTACTCACCTTTGATTATAATTTACCTATAGAGACCAGATACAGTATCTTCTGATTAAAGAACAAATATAAAAATTGTCATTTGCAAAAATCCCCAAATGAACAATTGTAACATCCAGGTAAATGCTGTCAATTAGATGCTTTAAATATTCGGGGATAGTAATCCATACCTTTAAAATATTCCTGGCCATCCAGATAAACTGCTAAAATCTAGTAGTAAAATTTTGTACAGCATCTTGTACTGTGCACCAGTAGATAACAACTAGTAATGTGATTCTCTCAACAGCTGTACCATTCTTTCAGTGTTGTGCAGTATATTGTCTAGGTATTTCAATACTTATAAGATTATTTTTAATTTCTAGTCTTTTGCTATAACAAAACATTATTTCATATGATTAATTTCTTATGAATATCTATTTCACTGGCCAACTTATTACCAGGATACAATATGCTAGAGAAAGAACACATTACATCTACATAAAGGAAATTAAACCACATTAGTTTCATTAAAAATCTGTTCATCACTCATTTTTGTTGTTCAAAATCTGAACTGAACTTTTCTTTCATGGTAATTTTGTTGACAAATATTCTTAGAAAGCGATTTGTATATGGACATTATTGGAAGCTCTTCAGCAGGATACATTTTGAGCTGTGATATATTATGACCATGACAAGGGCTTCTTCACAAGCTTACCTTTTCATTTCCATGATTCTCCTTGATATCCTTTGAATGCTAAGAAAATACCTATTTTTAATTCTCCCAGGCCTTTTAAAATAATATGTGGTATTTTATTATATTCCAGGAAAAAATGGATAGAACTGATGAACCCACAGGCACAAATGATCAGGTTTAGTTGATACTTTGAATACATTATGTGAAGACCAAACTCTCTGGAGAAGTCTGTAATGCTGGGAAAGGCAGAATGAAGAGAAGAGGTTGACAATTAAGATGAACTATTACAAAGTTGATGGGGGAACAGTTGGAAAACTTGAAGTACCAGGGTGAACACACATTGTCTAGGTCCCGGTAGGAGAAAATCTATCTGTGCACTGCTAACAAATGCCAAATTGAGAACACATAGTCAATCAAACTTTAAATTAACCTTTAATTTTACCTGCCTCATATTTATTGTTCCTGTTCTTACAAATTGCTAGACAAGGATAGAAATATTTAGAGTTGCATTTCATTGTTGTTTTAATATTTAAGAGGAAATTAATGTTTAACAGGTTATTTCTGGGTGTGATATGCAAACAGAAGATAGCTGAGAAAGGTTAAACACTTGGTATTATGATTGTCTTTTTTCTTTTTAAGGATGATGTATTTTATTGTACACAACTAGTGTAATGCTTTTAAATTTACTTTCCGATTGGAGGCATAAAAGTGCTTGTAATAAATAAATACAGTATTGATGTCACAATTATGGCAATTTCTATGCTGCAAGGAGTTTCTCAAACTTCATGATTAAAGAATGACCCACTTCTGATTTCTTGTCAATCATACTGGCTCCTTCAGGCTCCTTCCTGTCAGATTTTTGGGGCCAAGTGAAATAGATAGATTCAATAGTAATGATAATAACAATAGAGTGCTGAAGTGTCCAAATGCCTATTTGATATGACAGCTGCCAGAAGCATGGAGCCTTCAACACTGAAATCTCCTGGTACTTCAAATTCTCTAAGTGACAGCTGCTATTCAGGAGACTGCCATGTGGAATATAATACAATCCTGTGTACTCTGTAATATATGCAAGTGCCACAATATCACTGTTTGTTTCTTCTAGGATTTGTTTTTAATGTTTGTTTTCAATTTTTTCATTCAAATGGACTCCTACAGGAATGCAGCTATAATATCATTCTTTACGCCTAAATGACAGAGTTGTCATTCTCATGATCCAATGTTAAGTGTTTTCAGTAAATTTTAATAACTAAAACAGAAGTGTCCCACCTTGGCAACTTTAAGACTTGTGGACTTCAACTCCCAGAATTCCCTGGCCAGCATGGCTGACTGGGGAATTCGGGGAGTTGAAACCCACAAGTTTTAAAGTTGCCAAAGTTGTACATTTCTAATCTAAAGATATGAATAGTAGGTGGAAATCTTAAAAAAAAAAGTATTTTAGTGTATGGAAAAATGAAAGAGGAAGACTGAAATTCTAGGAGAAAAATTTATTTAAAAACTGCCTATATATAACCAGAAAAAGTACACTATTTTTTTCTTTTTATACACTAATACAATAACTTACACTGTGCTTAGTACTAGAACATTCTATATAAACACATACAAAATCCCCATAAACACCCAAATGTAAATGATAAATAGTGAAAAATTCACTTTGCTGCTAAATGCCTTTGTCATTATTGTGATTTTGCTTATTAGAATTGGAAGATATCTGCTTAGGGATGGAAAGAACCCAAGCATCAGTCTGTAATCTGAAGTTTGATATAATCAGGAAAAAAAAGAATTAATTTAACATAAATCCAAAGCAAAGTAGGACATCGGTAGTTGTCATCCACTTTTACTGTGACAACCAGCAAGTACAATCTTTTAAGCAGAATAACATTTCCAACTCTTCCCCAGATCCACACAGAATTTAATAAAATCACAAAATTAAGCATCAGTTTGCAAAGTAAAAGATGCCAAATCTATAAAGAAGAGGGGATATAGTGATCATGAATATGGAAATACTAAGGATTCCTAGTTACAGTACAATAATTTAAATCTAAATTATAGCAGCAGTTAAAAATGATGAAAGCAGCGATAAAAGATATTTTATTGCACCAAAATAGGTACCATGTAGTTTGAAAATGGCAAAATCAAGGACATTACACACAAAAGTATCACAAAGTGTTCCACTAAGCAATACTGTAGCATAAAAATGGTTTACGTTTGTACTGCGTCACATCATCATAGTTTCACTGCATTTGATTTAATACTGAGGCCAATAATAATCCGAACCATATTTTTGTATCAGAAATGGATCCTTCTGTGATGTAGTTTGGCATATTTGATTTATTTTTCTGTAGGAAATAACAACAAAAATCTACAAGCTGGGGACAAAATCAAAAAGCTGAATTCAAAACACTTCTGTGGTTTATTCAGACTGTTTGTTTAGTGAGTCATCCTAAAAGAAAAAAAAACCTTCATTTTTAACCAGGGGTGTTCAACTTTGTCAACTTCAACTCCCAGAATTCTGAGAATGCTGGCTGAGGAATTCTGAGAGTTGAAGTCCTCAGGTCTTAAAGTTGCCAAGGTTGGACACCCTTGGTTTAAACTGTACATTTGTTTTTTAAGAAAATGCTTTTTCAAGGTGTCCATTACTGTTCTAAATCCTTTGTCAGTATTTGTCAGGAAGTAGTGATATTTAAAAATATATAAATATAGCTGAGATTAGCTACTGGTAACAATACTACAAATGAAGTGCAGCATAGAAAGAGGCCAAGCCTGTCTAAGTACATTCTTCATTGCCTCAAAACTACTATGACTCTAAGGGTTTGTTTGTCAAGAATATTTGTATATCTTCTACTTTTTCTTTTACAATGTGGCTTAATTATTAGCCTGCAAAGATTGTAAGCTACTCCTAAACTCAGTCAACTATTCGGACTGATCAAGTATCATAACGCTATCACAATTACTATCAGGAAACAATGAGCAAGCATGTGTATGTCAGCTGATTTAAACTTAAAAATTCGTTGCAAATGGTTTTTTTAACACACTTCCTCAACAGAATTTGTTTGAAGCCATCCAAAGAACATCACAAATAGTTGGTTGGAGGAGGAGCTATAAGTCAAATTAACATTTTAGTTAGAGTTCTGCTCTATATTCAAGATATATTATTTTTCCTTAAAGGCAAACAGTGGAATTCCAGAATGCATCTATGCAGAGAAACAAACTAATTAATATTTACTTAATTTATTATACCCAATTCTACCCAATCTGTACTATCCAACAGTTTTAGGGCAGTGTACAATATTTTGAAGGGTAGCATAAAATTAAATGAATACACAAACCCTTCCCCATCAGTTTAAGAATGCATGTGTAGACAGGGATTCTAAGAGTGAATTATAATTTTCACTTACATTTTTGCTGAATGCAAATTTGGCAGATGTTAGAATCATGTAACAGCCATTCACAAACTGATATCAATTAGAACATCTGCAGTTAAATCAACAACTGCATTGATATAGTTACTGCTTTATTCTGTATCGAAATGGAAAGATTCTAACTTATTAATTGCTAGCGCAATGTAGAACAAATTCAGAGCATTAAACTGTAGTGTTTTGAATTAAATTGAAATTAATGTGCTGGAAGTAATTTACTAACCATTTGTTATCACTTATTGCAATACAATAAGGAATAGATCAATTCTTTCTTTACATCTGAACAACAGAACAAGCTATTTAGATTTTTATTTTTGGTGCTACGCACACAACTTCATTTGGTCACTTTTTCCCCAGTGAATGAAAAACATATTATTTAGACCATGGGTGTCCAACCTTGGCAACTTTAAGACCTGTGGATTTAACAAGGCTGGCTAGGGAATTCTGGGAGTTGAAATCCACAAGTCTTAAAATTGCCATGGATGGACACCCTCAACTACTGAAGAATTAAAAAGCATGATTCAGATGTAATAGAAAACAAAGCATTTCACGAGATAGCAAAAAGCACAGGGATTACCCCCTTGCCTCTCTTTACCAGAGGGAGAGACTGACACAACAATATGCTTAAATTGGTGTTAGTAAGAAGTCAGAATGGTTTACATGAAACATACATGGGGAGAACTATGTACACATCTGAACATTGTGGAGGACTGTGGTTTATTTGAAATCAAAAGGGAAAGCTTCTAACCTCATGAAAGAAGGACTTACAAATTCATGGTTCACCACAACTCAATTTACATAGTGGGAAACAAGTGTTATATGGGCTACACCTTTGCTTTGTTCTGTCTGTTTAATATGAAGTGCTCTCCTATTAGTATTAATCTACTTGATTACTTTGGAGCAACAGAACATATAAGCTGAAAGCAGTTTTGCTGAAAAATTTATGCTGAAATTGCATCAAGGCAGGAAACTTTACTTTCACAAAGTAAAAAAATAAAATAAAATCCAACAAAATAATTCTGGAAAACCTAAGGTTTTGAAGAAATGAATAAAAAAACATTTAATTCACTCGCATTTAAAGTTACTTATGTAAGCTGCATTCAGTATAGTGGAAATAAACAGCTTTTTAAAAGCACATTGTTATACACTATTGTGTTTAATTCCTCTCTTATGTTTAATTCCACACTTAGCTCTGAATACTTTCCACACATTTCAAAATGTAAATCTAACCAATTTAAAATGTAATACGGTACTGTTCTCTACAAAGACCGGGTAGTACAGTGGGATTTATTTCTGTAGATGTATGAATATTTAGCACTCTTAAAGCCTTACTTTCAGAGAGCACAGTAATAAATGGGATTTAAATGTGCTCTAAGCTGAAATTCTATCTATAATTATCTGGAAGTAAACTTACTAAAGACAGTGTGTTTTACATCAGAGTAAATATTAATTAACATACACATTTAAGTTTCATTGGAGTTTGCCCCATGTTAAAAAGTATTTTCCTAATAATTGGTTCTATTAAATACACACAAATATCAACCTAATTGTTAAGGTTTGCATCTTAGGGAAGAGTATAGTATCTCCAATCACATAATATTGAATCTACATGAGATGCATATCCTTGGTATTATAAGACATGCTCAGTTAAGATGTCATATTGAGCAGAAGAATTAATAATTTGTGCTGTTAAGTAAAACATAATTTCACCTCTTCATTTCATGAACCTTCCAGTACAAAGAGATGGGGCCCATAGCTATTTTGATTTAAAAGACAAAATAAATTGTTTCAAACACGAAGAAAACTGAAGAAGAGCCACAATAATTTTTGTTTAAAAGCCATTTTTAAAAAGCCATTTTTAAAATAAGATAGAAAGCTAGACTGATAAAATACCTTTTTTAGGCATTTAAGAATTTACAACAGTAGACGACATAATGGTAAAAAGTATTTAATGCACTAGTTAATCTATGCCCTGAGTAAAATTAGCATTATGAGTTAGAAATCACAGGGAAGAGTCAATTTTCACTATTGACTTTACTATCTAATGAAAGGATTAACTGACCACATGTGGTCATTTCCTTCTTTTGACAACAGCAGAGTGCTCAGTTTATGGAAATGGAAAAATGAAGTCTAGGCACTGAAATTTTTTGACTTAGAAAACTATTTGAAACAAGTGCTTCCTAAGGTATCAGATAAGCTTCGTACAGTTCTTGCTTTTTCAACCCCAAGGATGAGGTTCTACATAAAAAGAAGCTCATCTGAAAAGATGGCCTTATCCCTGTTTTTGGGAGGTAGTCAAGTGTTACCCATAAGAGACAACTTTCCCCATGGTACCACCATACTCTTTAAGAAGGAAACAACTTAGGACACAACAAATTAAACACAGGAAGAGAGAAAAATGTCTCATCAACAAGTACTGGCTTTGTGCAAAAAAGCTGCCTCAAAACATTTTAGAGTACTGGATCCCCCAGCTTTTTATCAAAAAGTGTTTAAAATCCAACAGAAACTCTGTAATTTGAGGGAATGTATCTAGGTAAGTGTTTCTCTCAAGCTTGGCAACTTTAAAAAAGGAGGAATTCTGGGTGTTGAAGTCTACACCTTTAAAGTTGCCAAGCCTCAGAAACAATGGTCTAGGTGCGTGTATAATTCACATCCATTTTTCACTTGAAACACCTAGGACAAATAAAAGTTGACAGTCTGAGTTCTGCCGTTCAAAAAGATTGTAAAACTCAGGTTCAATTATATCCATAATAACTAAGAATAGAAGTAATATACTTTTTTAAAGGTTGATATTATCCAAAAATGCTACTATTTTCAATGGAAAACACTGAACAACTTTCCAAACCAGGTTATTAGATTGAACTGTACACTAACAGCCAGTCATTTCCTAATACTGGTGGACAACTTTATTTTCTTAGAAGAGTTACAAACTGCATTATGCTGCAAATAATATTCCAGATATAGAGAGGTAATGAACTGCAGTTTTAAAGCAGATGTTAAGGTATAAGGCAAATTAATAATAAAGTATAATATGTAACTATATTTTTCTGATGTTTTCTACACAGAGCTAACAGTATGTCTCATAATAACTTAAGTAGATTGCTTAAGCTCTCCTTTGATTCTTTCATTAAAACAAAACTGTATTTAAAAACAATGTATATACACTCTGTCAGTTGTAATAAGCAGGGAAAAACAGATCAGCCACTGCTGCAAACATAAAGCTCAAAATCAAGGGCTTCTGTTGGTATTGGTTACATTCATACAGACCTTATTAAAAGGATCAGCATCATTTTCTGCCTGTGATAAACATTAATATAAAGCAATGGGGGGGAGCCCATAATGTAACTATCAAGAAAGCTTTTGAAATAGTCAAACCTTTCAATGCTTTATTCATTAAGACAAGCCTATTTACCCCTACTGAGAAATACAGGTAGTCCTTGACTTATGACCACAACTGAGCCCAAAATTTCAATTGCTAAGAGAGAGACAGTTGTTAAGTGAATTTTGCTCCATTTTACGATCTTTCTTTCCACAGTTGTTAAGTGTATCACTGCAGTTGTTAAGCTAGTAACACAGTTCAGTGAGGCTGGCTTTGCTTGTCAGAAGGTCGCAAAAGGTGATGATCACGTGACCCTGGGACACTGCAACCGTCATAAATATACATGCCAGTTGTCAAGTGTCCGAATTTTGATCATGTGACCCCAGGGTTGCTGCAACAATCTCAACATTTGAAAAACAGTCATTGGTCACTTTTTTCCATGCCCACTGCAACTTTGAACGGTCACTGAATGAATGGTTGTAAGTGAAGAACTACCTGTACTCTATTTGTACTCATGGTAGGCGTTCTGCTTTCACAATACAGAGTTAGAAATAAAAGAATGTTTAGCAGATGGTTACCATGATGTCAAAACAGGGCTGAAACTGGGGGGGGGACGGGGACATAAAGGCTAGTAGAAGTTCAACTATCTCAATGGGGAACAGCTGTCATCCCGAAGATACTAGCAATTATATCTGAGTAGGTATTGGAAATGAAGAGTTAATGTTTAGATCAATTCACAAATAATGATGTACGTATTGATTATTTGCTTATGTTGATCTCCTAATTTACTATTTTAAAGCAGCGGTCCCTAACCTTTCCAGCTCCACAGTGCAGCGGGGAGAGGGGGAAAAGGATGGTTTCACACATACACCTTCCGCTTGCACTCATGGAGCTTCGCACACTCGCCTGCTGCTTGTGAGGCCTGGTTCCCAACCAGTACTGGACCACGGACCAGGAGTTGGATACCCCTTTTTAAAAGGCATTTTCATTTTTGATATCCACAAACACCTGCAGTTTACATTTAAGAAAAAGATAGCAAAGGCTCTTATCAATTATATAAGGAAAAGTAAAAATGTGGTGCAATCTAGCAAACAGCAAAGGAGCAGTCAATTACAAGTGAGCAAAATAGCTCAATGAGCTGAAGAGACTGGTTAAACTTGTGTGTATCCCAAAACCAGTCATTTGGGGGGGGGGGGGAGGTGTTAACTTTTAAATATATAAGTGTGAATAGGGAAGAATTAAATTACTTGTTTAGAGTTCTACAGAACTCAGACTATTTGTAATTAGTTGAGGTCAGTATTGTCCATGACAATAGGAGTGAATGTGGAACAGCTCAACTTTTTCTTTCTTCAATTCATTCTAAGCCAAATTTAAATTACTCAGTTAGCTATACCAGTTTGTTGGATTATTTGGAGATCAACAAAATGTAGGATGTGAGATTAATAAAATAACGAATCCTCTAGAATCCTCATTTTCAGACCCAACTAGGACTGCATTGTAACACTTCCTGAATTCTTAAGAACGCCCATGGACGATACTCTGTAGTGCTTCTAGTGTGCTTGTTTTGATACAATTAACAAATTTTATGAAGAAACACTTGGTATTGGATAAGGTGGTCAGGTGTTTCCGCACTAGCGTCATGGTTGAGTTATTAGGTCTCAGTATTTTGACTTCTGACATGCTAAATGCTTAATATATTGCTATTTAGTAGTGCAGAGCTCTGCTAGGTGCCTTTAATGTATGGTAATAAGCACTAGTGCCCAGAGGCATAGTTAAATATATGTGATTCTTGTATGCTATTTTTCCTATTCTGAGACTTCAAAGGAACTAGTCAAATTAGTGTTCACAAATGGATTCTCAATTAATCCAACTTCAGAAATTTTCATCTATATTCTAAATAAATACCATGCATAGCGTTTAGAGATGCCTGTCATGTTTCTGTGTGAATTTGTATTTCTAGACAACCCCACGTTTCAGAAAATATGCTTGCTATGCTCATGTATTTAACTTCCAGTTTGCTTGCAACAGGCCCTTAATATTATGCAGCTAGGGCTGTAAAAGGCAGGTTGTTGTTGGTTCTTCCATTTCTAATGGAATTGTTCATCTGTTATTTCTCTTAATTTTAAAATTATATTTTTCTTCAGTCATTCTGGTTAGATTTCTGTAAATCTGCATACATACCCTCTGTATTTTGCAAGCTATAAGCAAAGGTTAAAATATAGAAATACTGCAATTTAATTTCAGACTTGGAATTTGGTTTTATTCTGTATAAAATCCCATGTGCTATCCCTTGAAGGTACAAATGCAAATTTAAAGATAGAATTTGATCTTATTCTATAATGAAAGGGCAGCCAAATTGAATAGCTACAGTTGCCTCTATGTAGCTGCAGCAAATTTAACTTGAATTTCAGATTAAAACTACAAATAAAGCAAAAATGGATTTCAAGTCATATTTCATTAGTTTCTTTGAAAGCCTTCACAAACTCAGTCCAGCTGAAGCACAGAAGAAATTGTTTCCCCCATCATGCTTAGTTTTGCCTCTGCATTTTCTTCTTTCCTGCCCGCATTTACATGGCTAACCTGAAGAAAACTCAAACAAGCAAATTTTTTTGTTGAGCACTGTAACTTCCTCAAGAGATTTAAATGGGTCTTGCAAAGGAGCCATGTGTGGTCCTGTTGCAATAAATGAAAGATGAATGAATCCCAGTGCATGGTAGATTGTCCATTAAGTGAAACATCATTACGAAGATAACATTGATGGTCAGCATTGTCTATCATACCCTGTACCTATCATATATATCCTCACATACAATAAAAATCCAAGTATGAAACACTTTGTATATTTTAGGAATGGAAAAATCTGCATGTGCCAAGAAAATTGCAGGTAAGGATATGATTAGATAGAAGTTTGTTCCTTGGTCATCATCTTATATTTCCATATCTTCCAACCTTAAAATTCATGAGTTTCCAAATTCACAAAAGCCAGAAAAAACCCTAAATACCAGTGTTCTTATATTGAACTAGTTAGCTTTAGTTTAGTAACTTTTTTTACAAAACTATCCAATTTCACATAACCATATCCCACTTTCACTATAATAATAATAAAAAGTCATAGGACTATAAGATTATCAGAGCAATTCAAATGTGAAATAAAAAGAGTTCAGAAGAGCAGTGATGCAATGCAATTATAAAATGAAGACTTGTACTCAAAACCATTTTGACATTGTCATGCTGAAGGATTTTCCACTGTTTTCATTGACCAATGACTTTGATTAGGTGCATTTATTATGGACGAGGTATTTAGGAATGAAATCATTGTTCACCAGTAGATCTACCTTTCTGTTTTCCTATTACTCCAGTTATATTAGTGACTTTAAAATTTGCACTTAATTTATATTAACATCAACAAGTTCCATTTTAGGTGGGGCTATCCTACAAAGATCCATAAAAATTAACACAAAGTGGCTTTTAAAAATATAAATAGAACTAAACCCAATATCAATAAATGAAGTTTAGCAGTGGCAGGAATAACAGAAGGGTGAAAAGTGCCAGGGGTCCTAAGTACACCTGTCTGTAAAGAGATATTGCACTAAACAAAGATCCTAAAGAGTTTTAAAAGATCTTCACTGGCCTAGAAAAGAAACTAGCCATTTTCTGTATGAACTTGCAAACCTTGCCTGATCCTCCTCCCTACACGTAGACAAAACATGATCGATGAACTTATATTCTTCTTCCACGTTGATACAGTCCTGCATAGGAGCACGCTTCAGGCGCTTGGTTTCTTGACTGTAGCCTTGTTTGTTGCATTCCGTTAAGCCATCAACATCCATGGCTTGTGTGGTATGGCCAGTTGTAACATGAGGATGTGAATTATTAACTGTTCCATCACTATTGTTTGAAGTTGATGACCAGATGTTTGGAACTGGACACTTCTTTAACTGGTGTTGAAGGCAGAAGACTTGACGTCTTTAAAGAACAAAAAGACATATGGAAATCAAACTTCTATGTCTTTTAACATGTTCTGTCCCTCTTCTAAATATAGAGCATAACAGAAAGTTTGAAGGACTAAGCTCCAATTGAACATAACCTACATTTTGTAAATAATGTCTGAATACAATAGCTAAACACTCTGTGAATTCCCTGAAAAAGCAATGAAACAATATTTGTATAATTTTGTCCATTTGTCAGCAGAATTTATCTTGCTGACGGATCATATTCTCATTACTACTGTATTCTTCATACATCCTCAACAAACTTTAGAGGCTTGGGAATTTAGTGGAGGAATTCAACTTATCACATGACACAAGAAAGGGAAACCTGACTTGGAAAAAAGTGCATCAGAATTGAATGGGGTAACTGTCGCTTTCAATCCTCTATACTTTAAATATTCTTACCTGTGATACCACAATGTTTCATGCCCTGGAAAAGTGTTAATTAAATCAGTGCAGAGCTCTATTTCCTCTTTCAGATACAACGAGTGATCTGGCTGTTGCTTTTCCATGCAAAAAGCTTCTGCACCTTCATCTGCTTCATCTTTTGGAAAACAGGATATTTGTTGATTGGTTGGGTGATCACATAACTTTATAATAGTCCCAGTTCTGACAATCAAAGATTTTAATAGAAACTGACGGTAGTGGAATCCACTATGGTCTGAAACATGTACGGAGACCCAGTGTTTAGTGGAAGAAAGTTCATCAAGAAGAATCTGAGAATTAAAAACGTAACAGAATGAAGCATTCAATATAAATGCTAATCAGCTTCAGATTTTCCTTTATGACAATATACTCTAAACTATAGATCTCTGCAGAGCTGTGGAACTATTGCAAGGTGTCTATGATACATACCAAACATGGAAAACAAAACACAGCCAAATTAAAAACAAAAGCAACTTACACAAATGCTATCCAAACATATTTAATTATTTGGGAAAGGTGAGCAATGAGAAATCTGAATTAGCCAAGGAGGAAGGAAGAGCATCAATTGATGTGGGTTGCTTCTTACTTCTTTCTTCCTAACCAGTGCTGGTATCTATTTTTTCTGGCAGAGAGGAGAATTTCCCCACCACTGCCATGTTTCTTCATCATAACTGGCAATGATCCTAAGAAGTTGCACATACATGCACTCAATTCTTAACCAGCACTACTTCCATATATATTCCTACTGTACTTTATTTGATCTAGAACTAACTCCCTACCCCATCTAGGGCTCCCATTGTATCCCACCTGTTATGGCCCAATTACATGTTTGTTATTACATGAAATGCAACGTCTACCCATCCCAGATCCTTGGAAAGGACTCCGTAGGTGAACAAAAATGCTAAATCCTGTCTAAACATCTGGCTGACTATCCGACCCACCATATTAAATACAGTAAGAATATTTTACTTTCAGATTTTAAGACGGATGCGACAGATTCCAACTACTTCACAGAATTCACTTTAGAGGACATTCTGGATAATTCTCAAAAGGGTGGGATCAGCTGTTTTGTAATAGGCATTTCTGTTTTTGTTAATGACATATTTTGAAAATTTGTGAGCAAGATTCCAGTTGTTTAATGTCATGCTAATCCATTAAACCAGGATAAGCTTAGATAATCTGAAAGGCACCCATAAATTACACTATGGTGTTTCTAAAGTACATGATCTCTTTGAAATTATACTGATATATATTTATAATTTGCATTTTTATGATGCATTGTTTTAACATATGCTTCTCCCCCTACTTTTTGTACCTTGAATCAATGTTGACTCCTGGTGAACGCCTAGACTAGTCCCTGAGGTTTTCTTGGCAAGATTTTCGGAAATGGTTTGAGAAACAATGGACGTCCAAGGTCACCCAGCTGGTTTGTGCTTTAAGGTGGGGCTAGAACTCATGATCTTTTCATTTCTAACCTGGTGATTTAACCACTTCATCAAATTGGTTCTCTTATTTAAATTTAAGATCATAGATAGAAATGAAAATGGCATTTAAACATCTGCTGAACAAAAACTGGTAACGGTAAAGATGCCCTCATGTTGAGCTTGACCCCCTAGTTACTTCATTCACATATCCACGTCATTTTGTGACATACAGGGGGAAACTTTACAAAAGTAATTTCTTCCATATTTTTTCAACTTCTCAATTTATCTTAAAGCCTTGGAACTTCCTAATGCAGTGGTTCTCAACCTGTGGTCCGTGGACCTCTGGGGGACTGTGATGTAATCACAGGGGGTCCACAAAGTCGTGAAGAAATGTTATGATTTAAATCTTGAATTAAGTCTTGGGGTGAGTGGCCATGATCTGTGGCAACAAAAAATATTTAAAGAGGGTCCATGGTGAAGAAAAGGTAGAGAACCACAAATTCTAGGACTAGCCAGGTTTGCTTAATTTCCAGGCTCAAACAAGAATGGCGAAGCCTTGCCATCTCATGTTTATTTTCATAGAAGCCTTCATTTTCATCCTATTTTGCTTTTCTACTGATTTCTGTCAAAGGAGGTCAGAACGCTAGGTGACTTCAGCTTTAATCTATTTTTTTTGCATGAATTAGCTCACTTCTTTTTATTATTTTCATACCGCCCCAAATACTTGTTAGTCATACTTAATTGAATTCAGTGCAAACATTTTCAAGAAATGTGCCAACAAACATATGTAGAACTTCTATTGCATCCATACCTTTGTATTGAGCTTTGCCAAATTCTGTAACACCCAGATACGATGGGACCAGGCATTATAATTACTTGGATATCGTCCAGCAGCGTCACAACAAACATCCATTTCTTCTTTAACCAACCGCTGTATTTTTTCCGTGGGTAATGCTTCTAAGTTCCCTTTAGTCACAAGTGCGGGCAAGGAGTTTTCCTGGAGTAAATGTTGCAGAACCCATCGTCTGGTTGTGCAGAATTAAAAGTGCGAAAGCCAATTTAATGAAAACATTTTTATTCATTATGTCATTAAATGAGTTCTTAATAGAGCACATAAGGGTATTTATATTTTTCCCGGAGTCACCATGAGTTAGCCGGGTAGCCATATAAATTTTCTCAATAACAAAAATAAATATTTGAAAAAAAGTTCAATTATAGTATAAAACATTATCTAAGATAATGAAATTATTTTGTTAATAGTTCCAACCAATAACTTCCTGTTTTATGGCAATAAGTCTTTTAAAAACTGACAAATAAGTCCTGAATACTGACGATACACGTATTCAATCCCAAGTTTAGGATGTCATGATTTGAACAAACCACATTCAGATGTATAAACTCCTTTGTTTCAAATTTATTTCATATGCAGAGCAAATATTTAAAACTATATATAACGCTGGATTGTTCCTGGTTCAACTACGGTGGTGAGTTATGGCTTCCTGCTTTATTTTACTGTTCATTTAAAAGGATTAACAAAGGAGCTGCATACAGATTAACAATTCTTGTATATAATGGAAGTAAAACAAATTTGAATTTCTAACCTAAGGCATATTTTTCATCCTTTTTTTACAATATTAAACGAACTGATATAAACTTACTACTTCATTATACTTTCCTGTTTTGACATTTTTCCTACTTTAAAATTCAGAATTTGGTTTTGAGAATTTGGTTTTTTAGCTATGATTACAAGATTAATTTATTGGGTAACTGCAAACAATTCAGAAATATGTACACAATGGAAGTATGTATATGTTATGCATGCACATGCGCACACACAAAAACACATGTAAATACTCTACAGCGAAGCAAAGATCTGCCTAATGCTTTCCTTTTTTCTCAGATGACATCTACCACTGATCTCAGAGAGATAACACAAATGTGTATTTCAATATAAAGAAGTAAAACCACAAACCTATGAATCCATGTTTCTGGACTTTTTGGAAACTTAGTTAGTGCCAATTTCCCAAGATGTAAGTCTTTAATGGGGTTTAAAGTGCCAGACAATATCAATTCTTTTCTGAAACAAAAACCAAAGATATAGCTATTATAGATAATTTGCTGAGTACTTGCTTCCTAATAAAAGTAATGATACATGATACCCACCGCGCACCTATTTAAACATTAGTAAAAAACATAAGATTTATAATATTAGAACTTCACAACCATGTCCCCTGGCCTGGCCTGAAGAGTCATTGTCAGGTGAGGAAGATGGCCAGGAGGACGTATCCTGTGCTGCCAAGCCATCAGCCAGGATCATTGTTCCGACACCTTGGACTCAGCAGATATTGACCCAGAAAGGAGTCTCCTCCATATAAGTATGTGGTAATTGTGTGTTTCTAAATACTAAATTATATATTTCTAAATATTGAATACACACATACAGATTTCAAAATGAAAATTGTGATTGATATGCAAGAAGTGCTTCAAAACAATATACAGGCAGTCCTCAACTTATGACCACAATTTCTGTTAAGTGAGATAGTTGAGCTTTGCACCATTTTATAACCTTTCTTGCCACAGTTGTTAAGTGAATTATTTCAGCTGTTAAGTTAGTAACACGGTTATTAAATGAATCTGGCTTTTCCGTTGACTTTGCTTGTCAGAAGGCCGCAAAAGATGATCCCTTGTCCCCACAAAGTTGATCCTATGAACCCATTTTCAGCCCATGGCCATGCCCCCTCCTCAGCACTGTTAGCTGTCCCTTAGAGATTTATCTTTATGCTTCTATCCTTCCTCTTTAATGGGGAAAGGTAACAAGATAACCAACAGCTTTCCTATAAGAACTCTAATCAGAAGAAGAGTAGGATATCATCCTTCAATTCCTTTCCTTCAATTAATAGCATTAACATTTGGAAAGAGGTACATCCTGGGTAAAATCCTCAGTGAAGGATGTGGCAGGGAGTGATGTCTCTTATTTTGTCCTACTTGCATTATTTTCGCAGTTTAGGACAATATGATGCAATGGCTATTTGCATCATCTTCTATCTTCAAGAAGCATAAGTGGATTCAAATGTAGAAACACCATCATTTGCTGTTGCAATGTTAAACCATGTCATCTGTCACAGGGATATAAAAAGAGACTCTATTTTTATGAAGCCTCAAAAATCAAACCAAACACCATGTTAAATCCAAGTAGGTAACACAATCCTCTCAAAGGCAATGTGTACACAGCATAGACAACCAAACTTTTCCTACAGTCCTCTAGTACCCAGATGGCATTCATTGAGCAGGATTAAAAATCTATGAAGTAACAATACAAGAGGAGATGAAGACAGGAATAGTGATACCTACTATATAGCAAGATAATATCGACTCTAGATATAAGCAAATGGAATAAATTAAATTAATGGAAACATCTTCCATTTATCTCTCAATGCTCTCTTATTCTTTTCACTAATCACCAGTCTCCTGACAACTGGCATATAACCTCCTAAGTGCATTCACAACATAGAATTCAATTTTTGATGTGCAACCAGAATATGCAATTTTTCAGCTAGTTGAATAAATAATTCAGGCTTATATAGATAGCATTAATCACTATTTACAAATTATTTAAAAACTGACACACCAAAATTACAAAACTAAAATTAAACCAAGATGTAAAAATGACATTTTTACAATATATTCTATCAATCTATTTCAGTAGAACATGAAACTGAATGATTTATAATATAGAAATTTTGATTATTTCCCCCATTTCTTAGTAAAAATGATTACCCCTTAAAACACAATTTTACTCTTGTATTAGTCTTAATTAGTATAGGAAAATAAAATATAATACAGTAAGAAATGAATCTTAATAACCTTTTGGAAGATGAACAGAAAATGCAGGATCTGTCTTCACAGTGATCAGAATTTAAAGTAATGATTACAGATCAAAACTGAAGACTTAGTGAGAAAGCATGTATCGTTGAACTATTTTATTACTAGTAGCAAAAGCCAATGTTGCAGGATTCAGATTCAATATTTTTATTCATTTAATTATCGTGTTCTGCTTTCATGCCCATGTTCATCTTTCACTGGGCAGATTATTCAGCATCTCTTCCCGACCTTTAATGTATCTCTATCAAAAACTCAAGAATAATTTAAAAGTGGACAATTCTGGGATATTTCAAAACATGGCCTAAAGAACTGGGATTTCTTGTAAGTCCGATTAATTCACGTTCTTAAAACTGTTAAAATGGTATCTACAGATTTGAGACCAAGATTGATTCATGAAAAAGTTATATTTAGGGTATATTGGACTCCCCAAAAATATATTTGGAAGGATAGATGTTAGGTATTTATTTATACTGGAGATGTGAAACATTTCAGGGTAGCTACTTGGCTGCTACCTTTTGTACTATCTATAGCTTCCAAAGTCATTTTTAACAGCTCCATGTAGAGCATGCTAATGATAATCTAATCTTGTGGGTCATAAAGACAAAAATCATTGACCAATGGCATCTTGGTCCAAAAAGAGCAACAACTGGCACACTAGCCTTAGCTGGTCCAAGGCTTCCCAACCTTATATTGTAGGAGACATGGGAACAAGAGAACCTGCTCTTGCAGAGGGATTACAATCCTAATACAAGCACCATCTCAGAACCAAAATATTTTTGATGAAACAATAACTCCAATTTGCTAGGATTAAGCTTGAGCTTGTTTCTATTTATTGAGACTTTTAGCCCTAGGTTTATATCTTCCAAACTATATCGTATCTAGTTTGACCTGCGATGTCAATGTACAATTGAACATCATCAGTTTTACGTAATAGTTTCTAAAAAACTTGAGTGTTTATAAATTTGTATATGCATGAGAATGCGGAGGCAGCATTTGGAAATGACTCAGGCAGATGTCTCTCAAATTCACCAAAGTTTAAGAAGGAGGACTACAAGATAAGCATAATCAGACTTGCAAGATTTTGTTGTTATAGCTAATCTCAATAAAAGTATTTTCAGTCTTCCAGTGGAGTTGATTTCCCGGTCTGGCTTATCTAGCAGGGCTGACAATTTGCTTTGCATATTGCTTTGAGAGTTTTATATTCAAAAGGCACTTTAAAAATGTTGATAAACGAAATACAATATTGCATAATTATCCATATATAAATGCACATTTTCTTACACCCAGTTGAACAGATGTACTGATTTAAAAATCATTATACATGAAATAAGACTCTCTAATATATAACATATATGGTTACTCAAAAGTAGCCTTGTGTGAACTTAGAGAAGAATGGAGTCCATGAAATCATAGCCTAAAACATGAGGCTATTAGCAGAAGTCTTTATATTTGTATTTACTAATCTTACCTTACATTCCATGCAGTAGTGAAATCTGGGTTTAGCAACAACAAGGTGCATGTGATATCTATCAATTCTAAACAGAGACAAAGAGGAATAAATATTTTATGAAAAGGCATATATACATTTATGATGCGCTTTTTTAGGATTATACTTTATATGTAATACTTGCTCTATTATTTGTGTTTGTGTAATGTTGATGAGATTCTTATCCGTTCTTTCAAACCCTTTGAAGTTGTATGAGATTTGGAACATTTATCCAAAATTATGTACCAAACATTCAGTATCAAAACATCTGAAATGGCTAATGATACTGGGAATTCAGCTTTCAGCAATATTTGGGATATTAAAAGTTCTATGTTCTGATAGTAAGCAGAAACATCAGACATTATGTTAGCAATACAATAAATGATGCAATTAATGAATCATTTTCACATGAAAAAGAGCCAAAGTCCATCAAAATCACATTAAAAGGAAAGAGGGAAAATATTCTTGTTCAGTTGAAACTTAAAAGTTTCCTCACCATGTGAACAGCTTTTATTGTATTATAGAACTCAATGCCTTTGGGATGCACGTGCACTATGAAAACAGCAAACTAAAAGACAAACTGAGAAAGAAATGTACAAAGAGGAAGAAAAAGAAATATGGCACTGCGTGGAGACTATTGGAAACAGTAAGAGAGAGAGAGCAGGATGTACAGAACAGACAAGAGAAGGACGCGGGCGGTATAGAAAGTGACAAAAGAAAAGAAACAAAAAAAATGCCTTTTGGATTTTACATGTTATGGAAAAACACAGGGCATGTTATGGGATGCAATGGCGAAAACGAGAAAATTGTGTTAAAAAAGAAAGGTTTTACTTTATAATGGAAACATCTACCATTCTGCAGGTGGCACTTTAATGCTGCCATCTTTGAGTTAAACAAATATAAAAAATGACCTTCTGAGTAATTTCATATATAACTATGGCTTCATTACAATTTGAAATTGTGTGAGAACAAGTATGAAAACAACCTATTGTTGTGAAATGATACTGCAGCAGATAATTTCAAAGAAATGTTTCTTATCAGAGGATATACAGCAGAAGGAAATTTACATAAAACAAATAAATTTCTACAGACAATTCTTCAGTAAAGCATTTCTATTTCATTTCATCTTCCCAAGAATCAATCAGTTGGGTTTCTAAGCATAATCTTCAAAGGTCTATTTCCTTAGATTTTTTAAGGAAAGTTAGATGATGTGTTCATACAGTCAGGCAAGGTTTGAGCAAAACTGCAGGGGGTCTTTATGATTTTAATTTAGTTTCTTATCATAAATGTCAGCAAGCAAGTTATAGTACTAGAAAAAATACAGCATCCATTCTATTTTTATTACATTAATGCATGCAATTTATACAATGATTATTTGGTGCAACGAATACATATGTCAACATAAATATACAGATTGCACCAAAGTCAGGCCCCACAGAAAGAGCTCCCCAACCTTTTCGGCTTTGTGGAATGGAGGGAGGGAAGAGGGGATGGTCCCCCACATGTGGCGAGCAAGCATGCATAGGTCCATTTGCACAACCAGCAGACATGTGTGCCTACCACTCACGCAAATGGAACACACGTGCATGTGGTGCCTGCTGCTCACGCAACTGGGGATGCACATACACGGTCGCCCACCAATTTTGCAGTCCGGTTCCAAAAGGCTCAAGTGGGCCACGGCCTGGAGGTTGGGGAGCCCTGCCAGAGAATTTATTATATAAATTACATTAAATGTTTGAATTCATTACCATTTTCTTCTAAATAGTTCCTTACTCATTTGATGCATGACCTTTGTACCTTCCTAAATACAGTAACAATTCCTCTGAAAAATATTAATAAAATATATTTTGATTGGCCCATGAAGCCTGTCATTTGATACACTGTATATATCACAGCAGTAACAGCATATTATCTTTCAATACAAGATGTGATAATATATCACAATATATCAATTTAATCAGCATGATCGAGATAAAATGCAAAAAGCAATAAAAATAGTGATACATCTGTATTTATAAAGTTTACTAGCATTTCTAGTTAAATAGATTAAAGTCAATATAAAATTAAATCTATTTAAACTATTATTAAAATCAAGGCTAATAATCAGGTCTCCATTTTCTCAATTTGCATTAAAAAGAAAGAAATGTTCCTTCCTTTCTGCAGCTCCGCTCAATAAATTTGGGGGTGGCTCTATGGAGGGGGAGAGGGAATTTAGGAAAGAGACTATCATTTGGGCCATTTCTTTATTCTTTATTAGCCAAGGCTTCTACACTTTTGCCAACTGGGATGACAAATGTTTTCAGCAACAAATTAGGCATTAAAAAGCAAGTAGTCCCTTAGATATCATTATTATCATTTTCTTGCTGACAGTACAAATTAAAATGAGAGATGGGAACTCAGAGGCTTATTTTCTTTTCTTTGAAATGGGAGGGTTGTATTTTCTAATTTTATCTTCCTTTGCTTCTAAAACAGTAGTAAAACAGTAGTTATTTCCAAATTGTCTCTATTCTATGGGAATACTGTATTTCAACTTGGTAGGAAAAAAAAATCCTTGAGAGAGGGTGGCTGTTTACATAAAGCATAACGATCCTCTGCTGCTATGAATGGTTCATATAAATCAGCTGAAGTTTTTTTTGGCAAGCACCTATTCGCTTCGAACCCCTCCCTCCCCCTCTAGGCAAGTGACCTTCCTCATCTCAAGGAGAGACGCTTGATTAAATCCCTTTCACTATGGAC
>JANHJO010003583.1:71691-88331 GCA_032468235.1 Pseudoxyrhopus heterurus | reverse complement strand
GGCACCTTCTCCCCCTCCCCCCCCCCCATCTCACCCCTTTTACTAAAAATAATCAATATCTTTGATTTTTTTCATTTTCATGAGGATAATGCCATTTCTGTGTTTTTCTCATACCAGGATAGAAAGTCAGTGGTGACATTTTGCTGTCCTGGTCAATGTACGATATTGGAGCAGTAAGGTTGCAATGTGAGATACCATCTGGTTAACCATGAGTTGACATATTTCATTTGTTGCAGACAGGCGAGTGTGATTGGTAGTCAGTCATTATGGTGAATTCCTGACCCCACAAATATGCATGCAGAGCATCGATTGTCCATTTTAGTGCATAGTTTTCTTTTTTGATGATGTTATATTTTTGTTTTTTAGGGGAGGAGCTTCTTTGAGAGGTAGACGATATCATAATTTTGGGTGGCATGGCACCTAAGCCTATGTTAGATATGTCTATTTGTAGAACAAAGAGGGTTGGGGAAAATCCAGTCCTTTCAATACTGACTTCTCATACAATGTGCCTTTTATTTTTTCAAATACTTCCTGGTGTTCTTTAGAAACTTTATCCTTGAGGGTTATTTCTTGTTAGGTCTGTGAGGGGTTTAGTTACAGTAGAAAAATGAGGCATGAACCTTTGATAACATACTGTTAGATCTAACTTCTTTGTTTTAGGGGCTTCTGCTTGTTTCAGGGTTTCAAACTTTCTATATTCTGATTTTACTTCTTCCTTTCCAACCAAGAAACCCTTATATCAGATTTCCTGATATCCCAGATGGCACTTCTATGGGCTAGGCCAGGTTTTCCTAAATTATAAATTATTAACCTTAAATGTTGGAGATGTTCCCAGGTCTTGATATACACTAATGTGCAAAAGTGCTAGACAGTTGTGCAAAAATGCTGTAAATTAAGAATGCTTTCAGAAGGAGAAGTTTGAATAGTTTGTTTTATCAATTAACAAAATGGAAAGTAAATGAACAGAAGAGAAATCCAAATCAAATCAATATTTGGTGTGACCATCCGAAACTATTAACACGTTTATTTCTGAAAGCTTCTTAATTTACAGCATTTTTGCATAACTGCCCAACACTTTTGCACAGTACTGTATTGTATATGAGGATATCATCTAGATAGGCAGCATATCATTCCCCTTGACCTGATAAAAGTAGTGGGTGCCCCATATAGATTAAGTGACGTTCTCTTAATTGAAATAAAACTTGTGGAGTAGCAAATGCTGTTTTCTTATTTGAATGGTGTTCCAGTGGAATTTGCCAATATCCTTTGGTTAAGTCCAAAGGTGAAAAATACCTGGCTGTACCTAGGCCATCTGAGAAGTCATCAACTCTGGGCATTAAATACCCATCGGATTTTGCCACTCAGTTTATCTGCTGGAAGTCTATGCAACACTGGTTTTCCCCATTTGATGTTGGCATTCATTCAATTAGAGAACACCAGTCACTTACAGATGAGCATCTTGCCTATTCCATTTTTAACACACCTTTCAACTGTTTAGGAATCCTATAGGAATGCTGTCTAATCAGTCAAGGTTCTCCCATTTTTATTCTGTGCTCTATTAAAACAGTTTTAACTCTTCAGTTAAAATTGCTGAACTACAACATCAGAAAAGCGAAAGTAGTAGCAGATTAAGTAAAATAATAATTAACCAGAGCACTCCATTTTCTACCTAAGAATACTTTCGTTTGAAAAAGTTGGGCTTTCTCAATGTGGGCATCCAAAAGCAAATAAAACAGTGATTTGCAGAAAATTTAAGTATAAACCTGCATTGAATTTTCTAACCAGATGATTTTTTTAAAATAAATTGGATGACAATACATTTAAAGGAGAATATTTGTAACTTGGGATTGAATCGAGGGGTCCCATTTGGTGCTCTCTGAGCTTTCTTTTTTTCTTGCAGACATTTTATTACCCAAACTAGGTAGCATCATCAATGCTAGACAATACATTTTTGTACCTTTTAAAAATTATTCCTCTAAAAATATTCACCATAATGCTTTATACAGTCTTCATTCAAAGTATCAAATTTGATTCAATACTCCGGCTGCTTATTTTTCAACACCTACTTGCCATCTAGAGGTGTGTAGGAAATTAACAGCAAAGTGGAAAGGCAACAGCATACATCAAGGGTAAGAATTCTCATGATGATATTTAATTCTACCTACTAACCTTTGCAGGTCTTTGTGATCTCATCGTAAGTGTAACCAATATCACAAACACATGTGTAAGACCTTATTAAATTTTTACATCGAGCTTCTCCACAGATCTCTGCTGTTGCAGCACATTCATCAATATCTGGAAAAGAGCAAAAAAGTAAAGATAATCAACAATAATAATCAGACTATCAACAATGTTTCACAGGCCTAACTGTTTCTCTTTCTTTTGTTATAACTGCATAATGGAATTAGGAAATGACTTCAGCCTCCCCAGAAACAAAAGGCTGGTATTCTGCAAAATATACAACACTTCTGGGTAAATCTGTAAAATTATTAAAAATGGGAACTCTGGAGATGGGAACAGAGGAGGAGAATTACAGGAAAAAGTGTGATAGCAATGTTAAAAGAGGGTCAGAGTTTTGAGACAAAAAGGATCACAGGATAGGAAATTACCAGCTGTTTGGCTGGGAAAAGCTTCTTTCAGTCAACAATGAGGTTTTTGTACGTAATTCTCTTAATGGAACAGGCTGTATAGATCATGTTTACATGCACATTTAAATTTGTTTCTGCATTATGAAAATGAGGCATCTAATGTAATGAATGGAGATACGCAGTCAAATCTTGCAGTGTAGATAGTAGCATGTGACCACCCATTTTTTGGCAACTAGTCTGTATGTAGCAAATTTCATGCAGAATAGTATAGCTGCATCCATACATACCCACCACGCCATTCCCTTTTAGGTTGTGCAATGTTATGCACGGCAAAGAAAAGGAGTAAACCAAAAGAAATTAAAGGCATCAGAGAAGAAAAAGAGAAGAAATATAACTGACACTAGTTTATGCCAACATCATTCCATATTCTCTTTGCTTCTGATAGATTCGTCCTCTGCTTCATATTTTATTATTTTTTTGTCAAAAACACATATAGTTATATAAAAGTGGAAAAACATAGAACATGAACAAGAATTATATGTAAGTAATTAAGGGTAACAGTAGGACACTTATGCACACCCCCTTTAGGGATACTTTAAGTACGGTGAGAGGTCCACAGTGGACAGCATGAGGTTGAAGCTGTGAGGATTTGAAGCTGAGACAACGGGGATATGTTTTTTTGTATTCTCTGAAACACAGATCTTAGGTGTGAGGTGGAAAGCCTGGTCCTTTATTAGCCCCCTAAGAGAAACTGCATCAACAAAGTAATATTATTTCTACTGTCATTAAGATGCAGGGAGAGGTCTATAATGGACCCTCATCTAATAAATCACAGCCATGACACACACTGTCAACTTTATGATCCTGAATCAAATGTTACTGAACAAGAACTTAATAATTTTTAAACTAAAGCGCTTCTTCCAAACATTACAGATAATTGAGCTGTTGCTGCACCATTATCTCTCCAGGAAATAATAGATATTATTAAACCTATGAAAACAGGAAGAGCCGCTGGTCCCAGTGGCCAACCAACTGAATGGTATGAGATATATATAGGGCTATTTTCTAAGCTCCCATGTTATTGGGCGTCTTTAATTATGGTTTTTGGAATAACTTTTTTCCAACTTCCTTTAATGAGATTTCATCATTCTGATTTTGAAGATTGGTAAATATTCTCCTGATTGTGCGAGATGTCATCTAATCTCCTTGTCCAGTATGGATGCTTTAAATGGATGATATAAAATCCGAGTAAGTTTATGAGGAAAGGTAAATTTATAAAACAAAAAATTGCTTCTGCTTTGATAAGCGTACTTGGAGGTATTACCATGTTAATTCTTTTAAATTATTTCACAAAACCATGAAATTATTTTAAGTTTTATATGGGTAGGATAAATCCTAAAGTTGTCCAGATTTCAGCTACCATATAATAGTGGGACTTATGGCTTTCCATACTTCCAGTTTTATTGTTACACATATACTTTGACTTCTGTTTCTTTATAGAATGCAAGTAATTTGGGCTAAAAACAACTGTGGCACAATTAGAAGGACACCACAGCTTGGCTACTTTTAAATTCTTTCCTCTGAGGACCAACTGCTCTTCACCTACTGTGGCATCAGGAATTTTCCTTCCCAGGGACTAAAAATGGGGTGCAGAACGTCCTGTAAGCAAAAGAATTCTGCTCTGAATGTCATCTCGGCCCCCAGCCCACTTGAGCCCCCCCTCCCACCATGTGCCTGTGGTGGGCATCAGGAATTTTCTTTAGGAACCAAAAATTCATGTCTTCCTGAAACTGGAGTCCAAAATCCTCTCTAAGCATCCTTATACCCACACTGAAGAGCAAGGGGGGGGAACCCTAATCATTTTAGCTTTGAATAGCTTAATTGTTGCAAGCAGGTAATTCCAACTTGAGGTTCAAGCTATAGAGCGGAAACTGATTTGCAAGCTGCTGTAATACATGATCTGAGCATCTCTCTAATGATCTCTTGAATGAGTGCCTGCCTCTTAATACTTAAAACATTTTTTTTAAATAGCAAGGTTTTATTTTGTTTATCTTCTGTAAGATTGGTTTATCTTCCAAGGAGACTGCGGTTGAATCCTCCAATCCCCACCCGTCTTCGCTATACAGGCAGGGGCGGCACTGTTGCAAGCGTCTCATCTTGCCTTTGGACCTTTTCATTAGCAGAAAAGTTGGTTCTTTCTTTCTGACAGGCTGAGGTTAGGCAGGGGATGGGCTCAAGGTGAGGCCCGGAAGACGTAGGCAGCAGGAACTCCCAAACCTTCTCCAAAGCAGGGTATAAAAACCCACCCGTGGGCTTTTGCATTGGAAGGCGGCGCCATGTAGGAACAGGGCAAGACCTTTTCTCTTCCATATTAGGAGGACGCTAAATCATGATTTTAAGCTACATGAATGCAAATCCCAGTTAAATTGTAGGAAAGTCTTTCTAGCAGTAAGGGGACTTTGACAGTGGAATTAATTTCAGAAAAAGTGGGTGGGCTTCTCATATTGCACTCAACCAGGGGCTGGATCGCCTTCCGTCAGGGATGCTTTAATTCAGATTTTTCCCCTGAGCAGGGATGGGCTGATGTTAATGGTCCAAATGCCCCTTACGACTTTATGTTTCTATGATTTCATGTCATTTTGTAACCAGCTGTATACACATTCTACTCTCTGTGTTTTGTGCTTGGGGGGAAAAATAGCCATGCATTATTATTTCTGCCCAGATTTTGTGTATGTCGCATGTTTAAGAACTGCGAAATTAAATCCCCAAGGACATTACATGGGTGGGGAAGGCAGAATAAGCCCCTTTCTGGGGCCTCATCTTTTACCAAGTCCCATAAAATGGATCGGATCTGGCTGAAGCTTGTCTGATACAGGTTTATCCAAGAGGGCCTCACCTCAACCATATATCGAAGTGCCCTCGGCGCAGGGGCCATTTAAAATAAAAATACAGACTCAACACTAAAAGATTCTCAGGGGTCCTCAGGACACAGCAAAGGAATTTAATTTAAGTGAGATGTGGGAGACCTTTATAATGGACAGAAATGCATGCCTTTCTATTTCAATAACAGATACATTAATTACATATATATGAATACTTTGCAACTGAAATTCAGGCTCTATAATATATGGAAGAAATTTCACACTCCATGCACATGGATTAATGGCCCCGTGTGTGCGAATGTGTGTGTTTTACCACCACAAGGCATTTAACAATTCTGTGGCAAAATCTCTGGCTTCTCGGTAGAAGTGCAACTCAAGTTCATTGAAGGAATTTCAGTGGTAAAAAGGAAGAAGGCTGAGAGTCCAGCGAAGAGCAGGAACATGTCAGGACTTTCCACGTGGGACACATGTTGTGATATTTAGATCCTCTTTGTGAAATCAGTATTGAATTACGAGGGAAAAACGAAGGCTGCAAAGGGAGCTCAAACAACCCCCAAATGGATTTGGTCTCAATTATTGTTTCAATGGCAGATTCTCTCCTCGCTTCATATCTTTCCTTCTTTTTAGCTCAGTCTTCTGAACGGCTCAACTAGTTGTTGGTATAAATGGAAACAGAATCGTTTTCTCTTGTTCTGGCCATCCGTCACTAGAAAATCTTAAATAAAAGTTGAAATAGGTCAACAAAAGGTGGACCGATAGAATTACTCAGAAGAAAATAAACCCTTATTTCAATCACTAGGAATGTTTTCCCAACCGAACCCTTGGATAGTAGAAGGCGTAATTTGATCTGTTGCTTCAGATTTGTAATTCTGCTTTAAGAGAAGGGCCGTTCTACTTACGGGACACCCCGGGTGAGATGGCCTATTTGCCAGGCAAATTATTTTTCTCTTCCTCGCAGATGTTTTGTTTGCTTTTTTCCCAGACATCCTAAGACGAGGGTTTCTGGAACAAAGAACAGGGTAGATCTCAGGAGCTTAAGGCCTTCTCTGGCACTTCCAGCTGCATTCTGCCCTCCAGCATTCCAAACAAGGAATTAACTGGTTCCATTTTTTATATTAGGACTAGCTGTCTAATCCCGACCCATAAAGGATTCAAGCAAGTTACAATCCTCAGAGGTCCAGGTCAGAAGGACTAAAATAATCTCCTTCAGGTCAGAAGTTATTACACGTCTGCAGACTATTTTTGATGGTCTTCTGTATGCTTGGAGGAAAGCTGGGCAACCTCAAGCCATATGTGACCTCCCAGTTTCAGCCCCAAACTGAAGGGTCAAACTTTGCTGGCAAGACTTTGAGTCTTTCATTTTTTAATTAAGAAAACCACACTGAAAATTCACAAGATCTTTGCAGGGCTTAAGGCAACCATTTTCCTTTAAATTCATGCAGGGGAAGAAGTTTGGGTGCGCTTTTTCTGATAGGCATCACTGCATCAGTAATGCGCTCAAGTCTTCAGGAGCTGAAATGTGTTCCTTTTAAATGTGGCTTTCGTGGTGCTTCTGGCTGGCTCTCTCTTGGCTTCCCAGAAACAGCCTGATCAGAGAAGGAACTTCGTTGGACACCGGACACCCAATCACTTCCAACAATCCGGTGTCTTCTGATAGTCAAGACCTCAACCATATCTTAGCTTGCTACGGCCTTCCTTCCCCCCTTCCCGTGGCTTAAATTAAACCTGCTTTATGCCTCTCGTGTTCCTCTCTTTAGCAAATGGAAGGTAAGTTATTGGCACGTTCAGCGTTCCTGCCCTGGGAAACTCCAGCTCAAAATGATTTCTGACTCTTAGCCAAGAGAAAAATCTGCCCATCCTCCCTCATCATCCTGCTCCATATTTTTCATCTGGCATGATATGGCCAGATTCACATATTTTGATCTTATGAAAAAATAAAGTAAGTGATTGCTTCAATATGTCATGAAAAGAAGCAAGTGTAGCACAGGCTAAGCTTCATTTAACTCCCAGTTCATCGTCATCATTTTAGGAAGCATGGCCCGCTCATATATTCGACTAGCCTAAACAGAGGAGGGTTTTTTCCCCCACACAAGGCATTAACCAAACCCCCTATTGTTCCATCGGACCAAATTTTCCAGATGGTTTAGAAAAGTTTAGGGTTAGTTCATTTATTTTAGTTTCATCCCACAGGGAAGAAGTGAGCCACTCTTGTGCTGCACGTGATCCTGAATGCCTCTGAGAATCCCGGGCGGGGATTCAGTAGCAAACTTCAGAAATTCAGCCCTGAGATTTTGGATAGGAAATAAGAGAGCTAAAACCTGAGCTTCCAGATAACGGTTACCACGTTTAAAGTGCTTTAAAAACTCTGCATCTCGCACCGAACAAGCGTTTCCTCCAAACTGTATGGCAGCATGACATCATCACCCCAATATAACAATAGCATCACAAAACACCCTGGTGCAACAATTGGTACGAAAGACAAAAAAGAAAAAAAATGTCTGGATAGCAACATCTGGGGATTGCGAAAGAGAAGAAAAAGAATTAGTGAAAGTCATAAAAGATAAAAAGCCTGCAAACAGGAGTAGAACGACAGTGGCGAAAGAGAGCAAAGGTACGGCGATGTGCTCAGTGGCTGCTCAGTTACAATGGGCTTAAGGCAGCTCCGAAGACAAGAAAGCCGACATATTGGAGAGACGGTCAAGGAGAAGGTGGACCCGGGCAGCTGAGGAACGAAGGAAAGGAAGCTAAGTCTGGGAATGAAACAAGGTGGGTGAAAAATGCTTCCATGGAGATGTTCGAAGTAAAAGGGAAGCATCAGTAGATCAACTGATCAATGAAGCAAAAATAATAATAAAGCAAGATTTAATTTATTGCAATATTATTATTGCAATAAAGCAATAACAAAGAGCAGCTAGGAAGAGTGATTTAACTTCTATTTTCAGTCCAGCTTCTTTAATACCAAAGTACAATTTCCTCAAAGAAACCTTGAAAGCCAGAAGGAAAGGGTAGGACTCCGGGTTGAGGAACTGGATACAAATAGGAATTGGAGGGGAATCCTTCTCAGTGAGCTTAAATCTCCAGAAAAGCAACCAAGAAAAGTGGGGAAATGTGGGTCCAAACAGCCCGGGTGGTGGGTGTGGCTTCCTGGTACAGATTCCCTCTTTTTGTACGGGCCTCCGTCCCTTGACAGGCCGGAGTTGTCAGCTGCCACCTCAGGCTTCAGCTTCCGTCTCAGTCGCCACGGACTCTGCTGACCGGCAGGGTGGAGGGTCATTGAGATGCCACAACCTCCATCTCGCCTGTTTTGACCTCCCCCCCCCCATGTTGTGGTACAAACTGAGGTTTCAACCATATTCTTATAATATGGTTCATTGCACAGTCAGTCAGATGTTCAGACTGGATTTGGCATTCACCTATTGAGATCTTCCCAAGGATCTGGAATAGGGAGATGTTGTTTGATGGTGTTAAAGGTATTGCCGCAGGATGTAAACACTGCAAATAAAGCTGCCCTTTGCATTTGACTGATGGGGATTTTGTGAATGTTGAAGGTCTTCAAGTGGTGCTCCAGATATTTTGAGATTTAGGCACCTATTACTTATTGGTACTATCCTTGCCACAGTTGCCCTATTTGCATGACTTTTTATTTTGTGATTTTTCTCCAGGTCTTTCTCTTCTGCTCTGCTTCCTCTGGGTATTCTTATTATTATCAGGCAGGTTTTAAAACAATAACCCTCTGCATGTCGGCGAGTGTTATAAACACTCTGCTATTGCAATGCCATTGGTGACGGTTGCAGCAGAGGCAAGAAAACTATAGAGTGGTGATCACTAAACCAGATGGGTAGGTGCTAATAAATGCAAGAGATTGCCTAGGAAAAAAAAGAGAGAGAAGTGCATCAAGCAAGCAATTGTTTAGCTACCACAAGCCAGAAAACATTCCCTTCCCTTTGGAGCAAGAAAATAGCATTTATGGTGGATTGAGAGTAGGTATGACAACTTCTATTCCTGCCTTCCAAAAACAATTGGTGGACCATACTCATGGCAAGGCAAGCTGGCAGTATGGATAGACCCAGATATTCCAAACAATCATCTCAGAATTATTCAGACCTCGCTGTTGGATTTGCTTTTGGACATCTGCACTTTCTCATTACTCTTCGGAAATTCATAACGTCGTACTTTGCCTACCTCAGTGGATGAGAACGGAGCCAAGAGTCAGTCAGTCTGCCCTCTGAGCTAAATCAACACTTAAATTTATTTGTTGGTCCCTCCCTGTTTTGGTGTGAGCAAAACCAGATCTTGAAGTCAATGCCTCCCTTTACAGAAATAAAAAAAAAAAGAATTTGCCGGCAGTTTGCTTCCTATTTACACTCTCCTCTCCGCCCATCACCACTGTCTATCTGTCTACAGTAAATATAACACAAACCTCTTGGAAATTAGCCAGGTGAGCAAATGAGCTCTAAAGGGGGAGGAAATATAATCAAGTGAGATTGTGAGAAACTGCAGTATTTGGATATGACACTTTAGAACAGGGGTCTCCAACCTTGGCAGCTTTAAGACTTGCCTTAGAAGAAGTACTCTCCAAAAAAGGAAGACTTGCTAGACCAGGGGTGTCAAACTCATGGTCCGTGGGCTGGAAGCATCACATGCTGGCCATGCCCCACCCCCAGTTTAGCAAAGGGCGAAAAAGTCCCGATACGTTATGTGATAACAACCTGACAACATGAGTTTGAAAGCCCTGTTCTAGACAATCAGAATGACATCAGGAATTTAGTAGATACCTGATGTGTGTTTGTATTTGTCTGTGTTTGTGTGTGATAGGGATTTATTCATTTATTTATTTGTAAAATTTATTGGCCACCCAAGATAACTCTGGGTGGCTTATTGTAAGAGATACAGATATGGGGGAGAAGAGTACACATATATCAGGCTATTTATTACACATATTGGAATCACCAGAATAATTGGTAAAAAAAAATAGGATATTCTGGTAGATTAGTAAAATGACCACCTGGAAGATTTTTTTAAACTAAATCAGCATAATTTCTATTTTATAAAATGAGAAATAGGAATCTACTTTCATGCTTGATTGGCAATAAAACACATATTTGAAAATACTTTGAATATGATATGCATAAGATATATATAGTCAACCTTATAATAGTGATTTAAGCCCTATGTTTCATTTCTTTCTGATAAAATGGGGAAAAAAACCTATTAGATCATTTATGAATTTCAGACGTTTTAGTCTACTGTTTTCTCTGACTCACTGGCTGGTGATTTTATTTTGTATTGAGCACCAGTTAATAAATTCACTTATAGTATATTCCGTGTCTCTAAAGAAAATTTTTAAGAAACTATAGATAGAAAGTTCCATATGTGCAAGCGATGATGACTGGTTAAAGTGATATCTATTGAAAAAATAATTAGTTTGCTGGAGTTGAAATTCAAGCCAAGGTATATTTTTCTTCTGTTTCACAATCTATTAAATTGGCTTCATTATGTTATTGCAGACAACCCAGCTGTCTTTTATCATGAAGCTTATGCATCCTTTATTAATTATGCACTTACACATATAAACAAATATTTGAAGTGTATAAACATTTGCAATCTGAAACTGTATAAATATGAAACTGTGTAACTGTGTAACAAAAACATATTGTATCTGAAATTATATGCATAAATATAAGACTGAAATTACAATATGATCACATGGTGTACATGTTAGGCATAACGATCACTTCATACTTCAGTGGTCTGTAGCTTCTGTTGTACACTCATTCCTATGCTTGAGAATCACTTCAAGTCCTTTCAGCCAGCTGTCCTTTATAAAGCTCACCATATCTCCCTTTGAAATTTTTATGAAGGATTATTTGAAATGCCAACTTCCTCTCAGGAGTTTGTCCATGTTTCAAAGTTTGTTTGTCCTGTGTAATTCAACATGGAAGGCTGCAACAGGTCTCCATGTAAACTCTATCCTATCCTCTAAGGGATTTTTGGTCTTTTTTCCTGAAAGACCTCCATGAAGAATCTTATGAAAATCTTATGAAAATTCATGTTTAAGTGCATTTCTCTCACTAAATACATTTATAATGCATTTTTAGTACACATGTTTTAGTACAAACATTTTTGCCCCAAACCTGTCCTTCATATTTTGAGATTCACTCTTCTGTAAATATATGCATCAATGTACATAGTATAAATACTTTTGTATACTTTAGAAAAAATACAAAATGTATCACAATATTAGGAAAGATGTAGATATAAATATTTATGCAGTAAAATCAATACAAATGTATAGTCATGTTCTGATTCACTATATTTATGGTTCAGATATGAAAATTAAACAGTTTATAACTAAAATGTGAATGAAACCAGTCTCTCCCACATGAGGGACATCAGTATAGCCAGAAACAGGATGTTCCATTCAAACAAATATTCTTTTGAACTGACAGAATCAAATCTGCTCAAATACAGGGATTTTAAAGTCAGAATTTGATTGGTTTCTCCTGCAATATCTGGATATGCTTTCTTATCTAAACCAACTGAAAGTATTTGGTCTGGAAGTATTTTTCTATAGTAGTGATGCCCCACTAATCACTCAATCAAAGAATTTGGGTCTCATCATAATAGAAACAAATTGAGGAAATTATGGTGTTTAGAGGCATTATTTATTTACAGTCAGTTTTAAAGACATTCAAATTTTTTTTACTTTCTGATCCACTGAGAGTACTTTTGAGCACCACTTAGGGTTGCCACTGTTTGAGAACCATGATCTGCTAGGCATAACTTGCTATCAGAAAGAAGAATCTCATTTATATTTATAGCCATTAAGTTACTTACCCCATGTCAAATATAGATATCCAAATATCTATTCAGTGAAATTGCTTCAGACATATACATTTCTCCCATCACGTTTCATTGTTACCCAGATTTGGAAAAACATCTGGAATTTTTTTAGTTGCTATAAATCTTAGAATGAGCTAAAATCATTCCAGTCTGCATTAACACTAACTCTGCACTGTGATTCTCTAAAAGATTTATGGATTTTCTTTTCCATAAAGACCCAGTCCCAGAGTTCTCCCAAAGTTTCAGTGAAAACATTTCGATATACTTTAGTGTTGGTTTATAAGACCTGTAACATTGAGTCTTACCTCAGATACTTCCCATGCGTTAAAGAAGCTGGATTCTATAATGGGGCTTTGTATTGTTTTGTTGACTTCAGATCACTGTATTCTGAATTTCATAGGTCTATCGCAAACACCTTTCAGTGTACATTCTCAGGATATATAGCCTTCGCTGACTGACTCCTCTACCAAATGAAAGGCTAGGACATGTTGAACAGGTCAGCCCATCTCAAATACCATGTTCTTCCATCACTAGACAATGGAGGCAATGCACGTAAGAATGCTTTTATTACATTTTCATGTCTTTTCATTCCTTTTTTTCCTTCATCTATTAAAGGAAATGTTTAAAAGAACAACACCCACAAACACTCACCCATGACATGATAAAAGGTAATTTTTGAGCCTTATTCAAGTAGCATCTATAGGGGAGTTTTAAAAACAGGCGAGATATGTGTGGAGCATTGCGATGCAAGCCCCATCCTTTGTAAATGTGTACATATTTGCCAACTGAAATAATCTGTATAGGAGGAGAAATACAGATCTGGTCCAATTTTCTAGGAGTAAATAATAAACTTTGGAGTATTAAAATGAGGCAAACATTTTAAAAAGGGAATTAAAAAGGAAATGGTATTTAAAAAGAATATATGTATACTGATAAATATAAATATTTAAATAGAATTATATTTATCTTTAATATAAAAGGTAAGCACCTTTGTGGAAAGCTGAAGCAAAAATTGCAAGATACGATCAATCAATACAATCAACGTGGACATGAAAAATGCCGCGTTGGCTCCAGATGCTTCGCAAGATGGTGTTTGTTGAAAAGCGGACCCTGTAACTGCAAGAAAAATGCTAATAGTAGTAGTGGGAGGAGGGGGGGAGGAGCAGGAGGATTTTTTTAAAAATCCTATTGCACTGTTAGCTAAAAAGCCACAGCTAACTAAAACAAGAATAGTTATTGAACTGAATGGTTCCTGTCAGTGAATATATTGGCATAGGATTTCATTTAAAGCTTCAATAGGTGGAACTGGAATGTAAGTGTGTTTTATGTCTCCGTGATATTGATTATTTATTGATTTATTTATTTACATTGCAAAATGTTGAGTGCAATATCTGTTTTTCAATCCTATCCTCACAGGAAGAGCCACATGTGTAACCCAAAGACCATCAGTGTAGAGCAGTGGTGTCAAACCTATGCCACGCATGTCCGACATGGCACGTAGAGCCCTCTCTGCAGGCATGGGAGCTGTTGTCCCAGCGCACATCTGCACACACGCACATGCCTCCCACCATTTTCGGCGTGAAATGGGCCCTCCCACGTGCCACTGGGCTATATCTACCTTTGTGTCTTCTTCTGAAGCACAGCTGATTTGCGCAGCAGCACGAATAAGCTGTTTTTCAGCTCTGGGAGATCGCACGCACATGCACAGGGGGTGGGGGAGATCACACACGCATGTGCAGGGGGTGGGGGGATCACGCGTGCATGGTGTGGGCACACGCACGCATGTGCACACTTTCAGCACCGGATGCCGAAAAGGTTTAACACCACTGGTGTAGAGTAACACACTGGAAATTACAGTAATTAATACAAGGAAACCAATGTTAGACTAAAACTATCACTACGACACAGGATAAGAGCCCTAAATATGATCTCACCATTTGATATATTCAGATTAAATATCTGAAAGATTCAGGTATGTTTTTTGTCAACTTTGAGGATGGCCTAAAAAAAATCAACATTCCCAAACAATAAGAATGTTAATATCATCTGTTTGATTTCTCCATTTAAGAACCTTCATTTTAAGAAAATGTGAATAAATACACTTTGAAAAAGTTTTTTGTATGATACTTTTGCAGGCATTTAAAATGGTTGCAAGTAATCCTTGTTTAATGACTATCAAAATTACAATGGACCTTTCCAAAAGGTATAATTTGATTTCACAATTTTGATGGTCTCACACGCCCTCATGGTTACGTGATTACATTTGGGGCAACAGGCTTGCGATTAAACCAGTTTGCAATGTCCTGCAGTCCAATGACTATAATTTTCCGGATTTTGTTCCAGTTTCTGATATTTACTTTATGGTTTTATCCAATTGGATAAACAAGATTCGCTTAATGGCCGTGGCATTCCTTTAATAACAGCAGTGTTCATTTAACAAGTGCCACAAAAGTTGTAAAATAGATGCGGTGATATGGTGAACCACTTAGTGACTGCAAGGACTTACGACTGTAATTCCAGGCTCAAACAATAAATACTACTTGTATTGATTTTATCCACAATTGTTGCTTAACATTGCTTGCACCTTGTCATACTGAATGTTTTGTTAGCAGCACCCCAGAAGGTATTGAATAGGCAGGGACTGAAAATGACTATCAGTTACATTTATGTGTTCAATTAAAACAGGCTCACCCTGTATATTGCAACAAACTCTGGTGAAGAATAAACTGCACACATGTTACTCAGAAACTCCCCCAGATAAGGATTTGTTGTGGTTTATGTTCTAAAGTGCTCCAGTGATATATAGTTTAATTACAGAGTGGGTGATAGTTTTACTATCTATTACTATTAGATGCTATTTTATTATCTAAAACTGCCTCTTTTCGCTTAATTTTTATAGAAACAGGTTTCAGGTTAGAGTGCAGACAATGCACCAAAGGGCAAAGAACAGGTTGAAGTGTAACAATCGGAGTGATCTACTATTAATTTAATTCCAACCTTTTTCTTCAAAATGCTTTAAGTTTTGGAGATTTTTTCATTTATTTTTCATATGTTTAAAATGGAATCTTCAAAAGCGGCTTCAAAATTTTTTGTCTTTACACTACTTTTAAAGATCCAGATTGTAGTGCCATGTTTTTGAGCACATAACTGGAGGCTACTTCAAGAAGTTCCCTGTGGCCACTGGTCTCATCTAGTGACATATCAAGAAACAGATTTTCTGGCTTTCTAATAACAAGACGAAACCACAAAGGCAATTTTGTACCAATCCTTCCTCTGTTGATCTGATGCAGTAGAGAAGACGATACAAAGCAGTTGTGCAACACAACAATTTCAGCTAGTGTTGCATCTCATCTAAGTCATGCTTATTGCAATTCCCTCTTCAACACATTGACCAACATGTGTCTTGTCTGCATCTGGTCATTCTAATGATGGCTAAAGTATGGCCAATATATGACTATATTACTGCTTCATCTTACTATCTGCTTAAATTTTTCCCTTTTGCAAGGTTTACCTAGAAGCAGGCTGACAGTAGTAGTACACGAGACTAAAGACAACTACATTTTAAACCAAGACTGGTATCAGATCTGAGATACTGTAATTGCTTCAAGGTTATATACACAATTACAAATTGTAAAACCTAAAACCAAACTGTAAGAATCCATATAATCAACTTATCCAAGAATGGCTGGAATCATATGAAAGCTGTTTGTGATTCTATTCTTGGTCCAAGGAAGATTCCTTAGGTGTCAAACTTGTGTGTCAAGGCGGAATCATGTGACGTATTGGGACTTTTTTCCCCTTTGCTAAACGAGGTGTGGGCATGGCCAGTGCGTGACGCATCCGGCCCACAGGCCGTGAGTTGACAGCCCTGCCTTAGATGAAGTCTGGCATAGGTTATTTAATGACATCCTAGACCCATCTGGTGATCCCCTTCTTGCTTATTATTAAAATCCTTCTGAATATGTGGGACCACACTATAAGCCCAAATAGCCCTAGCTAATAGCTTCTGAATAATAATTATGGAGATGATTTCCCAAAATGCATCAGTTTGCCTACCCGATAAACCATTTAAGGAAGTGGTTGATCAAATAAGTAATTAGAATGGGCAGAAGGAATAACCTTGAATAACAGGAGGAAGAGCTGCAACCAATACAATGGTCAGCTAAAATAAATTTGAGTTCAGGATAGAAATATAATTTGAGAAAGTTTGTCAGACATGACCTTTCCTAATTCTCATGAAAATAAAGAAATGAGGGGGGAAAGGACCTTCAGACTTGCAAGATTCTGTTACTGTAACTATATAATAAAAGTACTATTTATTTCCAAA
>JANHJO010003579.1:447447-457989 GCA_032468235.1 Pseudoxyrhopus heterurus | reverse complement strand
TCTTTCTTTCTTTCTTCCTTCCTTCCTTCCTTCCTTCCTTCCTTCCTTCCTTCCTTCCTTCCTTCCTTCCTTCCTTCTTTTTTTCAGACAGGAAGCATTGCTTGCTGCCATTAGTGAAAAAGATGCAAACATTGCCTTGCTTGAGCTGTCTGCTTCAAAGAAAAAGAAAACGCAGGAAGAAGTGATGGCTTTGAAAAGAGAAAAAGACAGATTGGTCCATCAGCTAAAACAACAGGTTGGGAATCTTTTCTCCCCATTTCTTTCTAGGGACTCCAAGATTATTCTCTCAGTTTTCTTCTGACTTTAAGTTAAGCCTTAAAACAAACCTTGTGACAGCTGGAGGAAAAGTGAGGATCAAAATACATGTCATCTCTCTACTACCGTATTTTCCTGGTCTTTAGCTGAATGTAGAGTTAGCTTATTCCATATATATCTTGTTTTTCCTTTTTCTTCAAATCTAACTACTGATTATACAATAGTAGACCATAAAATTTTGAGATATGTTCCTCATACACAATCCCACTAACTTTATTTACTGTATATTATTGCATTATTTGCTTATTTGGATGGTCCAATTGTGAACCTTTTCCAGGTTTATCTGGAAGTTATATAGGTAACTGGATTTCAGCACAAACCTATCTATAATTTGCTTCAGTTATAATTATCAGATGTACATCTCTCTCTGTGTGTATACACATGCACACACATTCTTGTCCCAAAGTTTGTTTGCAGTTAATTAACAAAATATTTTTGTTAATTACTGTTTAAAAATATTACAACCCAAATTTAGGATGTCATAACCTTACCTAGCTTATACAAGTGAGAACTCAAATTAACTACTAATCAAATTAATAAATCAAATTAATATTTATGCCTTGGGATAAAAATATAAGAACTAATTATTCATTTCAAACAATCAAATTTATCATGTCATTTTTTCCAATTTTTGTTGGGAATACACTATATATTTTTCAGCTACTATCCATGTTATAATCTTAGCTTTCACCAACCAGGAGGGACATGGATCTATTGACAGGTACTTGGGCTGACAATATCAGATGATTAGAGATGCCTGGTAAGATGTTTTACTCAGTTATCTTGAAACAGTTTGAACCTATTGGACTTGATGAAGTAGACAGAGTCCTCAGTGCTATCAGCACAATTACCTGTCAGTTAGATTCATGTCCATCCTAGCTGATGAAAGCCTCCAGGATGGAGATATCTAGAAAGGTTCAGGCAGTGATAAATGAACTATTGCAAGAGGGATGTTCCTGGTCCTTACCCACTTTGTTCAGGTAGTCTGCAGTCATGCAGGATTCATGGATTCATCCCCGTTATCTTTACATTACCAGAAATTTCTTGAATATCTGAGATAATGACTTTTCTCCATTTACAGTTGTCCCAAGAGTCGAATACAGATTTCATAAATTATTCTCTAGTACTCCACTCTTCTTTATTTGTGTCAAATAAGAGGAGGTTCATAAGGGATATGGTGGCTCAGTGGCTAAGACGCTGAGCTTCTCAATCAGAAAGGTCGGCAGTTTGGCGGTTCGAATCCCGAGCGCCACGTAACAGAGTGAGCTCCCATTACTTGTCCCAGCTTCTGCCAACCTAGCAGTTTGAAAGCATGTAAAAATGCAAGTAGAAAAATAGGGACCACCTTTGGTGGGAGGGTAACAGCGTTCCGTGCGCCTTTGGCATTTAGTCATGCCAGCCACATGACCACAGAGATGTCTTCAGACAGCGCTGGCTCTTCGGCTTTGAAATGGAGATGAGCACCACCCCCTAGAGTCGGGAACGACTAGCATGTATCTGTAAGGGGAACCTTTACCTTAAGAAGAGGTTCACACCCATGCTGAAGTTATCTGGTTTGTTGCTGTTCTCACTCTACAATGTCTTTCAGAATATCTCCCATGAATGACAAGTTGTCATTTAGAAGCAAAATATACAACCCTACTTTTTAGAGCCATGGTGACGCAGTGATTAGAATGTAGTACTGCAGGCTACTTCTGCTGACTGCCGGCTGCAGTTTGGCAGTTCAATTCTCACTGGCTCAAGGTTGACTCAACCTTCCATTCTTCTGAGGCAGGTAAAATGAGGACTCAGATTGTTGGGGGCAAGATGCTGACTCTCTAAACCATTTAGAGTGGTCTGTAAAGCACTGAGAAGTGGTATATAAGTCTAAGTGCTAAGTGCTAGAACGTCAGTAAATAGAAAGCAAATCCTAAAATCATCCTTATGACTGTGTGGCCTAGCTTTTACTGACATTGATGCCATGAAGGTATGGATAGAAAAATGATCTCTGTATGCAAGAAAGCCCATTGTTAATTATACAGATTTGCCCCAACTATTTAAAAAGTATAGAAAGCCTGAAACTAAAAACAATAAACCCTTCCAAAAAGCCCTACCGTTTGTTAAACAAGACATACCATTTCCCCACTTTTATCTGTTTTCTTGTGCTACATAATAGTCCATCGATCACTTTATCTTCTAGACATTTAATTTTCTGGGAATTGTCTATCTTCCCGAGTAGTCACCAAAATCCCTATCATTGAAAAGCTTCCTTTATGAAAAATGGATGGCCTTGAGTGCCAAAGATTTGCCATATAAAGGGCAGATCTCATTTTTCTTTCTGGGAAAGCGTGAAAAGGAATAATAATTTATTTTAATGATTAGCAAACTCAGACTTCCCAAAACTGAAGGTTTGTATTTTTAAACTTAGCAATAGCAATAGCACTTAGACTTATATACTGCTTTACAGTACTTTTACAGTCCTCTCTAGGTAGTTTACAGAGTCAGCATATTGCTTCCAACTATTTGGGTCTTCATTTTACTCACCTTCGAAGGATGGAAGGCTGAGTCAACCTTGAGCCTGGTGAGATTTGAACTGCCAAATTGTAGGCAGCCAGCAGTCAGCCTGTAGTACTGCACTCTGACCACTGCATCACCATGGCTCAACTTAGGGCCATTCCTCCCAGATCAGCTTTGGAACATATCACAACATTGGTTTGTTTCTGAAACAGAATTTTGGGCTTGTGGATCAGGATCAGGCTTTTTTCTTTACTAGTTTTCTTCCATTCTCTTGCAAACTGTGATCACCTGACCATATTTGTCCAGTGAATGCATGTGTAGAAGACCAAGTAAAGCTGGCTTCCCTCCATACCAGGTGAGATTCAGAAGGGGAAATGGAAGGATAGAAGAGCCTATTTTCATCTATATCTTTTTAAAGAGCTGTGTCATATTAAGGGATCTCCTACTCCTATTTTCCAAAGCATGTTCATTCAACTACATTTGTGGGAAGAAAGGGTTGGGGTATTCTTACACAGAGCCACATTGTCTGCAAGCATCTGCAGGTACTTTTCTAGAGAAAGAAACTACAAGATAAATGGATTTTCCTTCCCCTTCCTCCTTGGATACTCATCAGAATTCAGTCATTTACCCCCATCTGCAATGACAAATAGAAGATTTTTCAATCTTTATTATCAGGAAGTTCCTTACTCATTTTATTTTCAAAGTTTGTAACACATAATTTAAATGTGGTATCAAATGCTTTAAATCTTCAAACAGAAAGTGATAGGCTTTTTGTTAATGTATCCACATGAGTGATATTTCAGATGGAAATGCATGTCCTGTAATATATGGATATATTAGTGACTTAGAATAATGTTGCTGAAATATTATAATTCTGTAAATGGTTAGTATGTATTACTCTTTAGGCACAATGCGATGTCCTTCTTTGGAAGGATTTGGTGACTTGAAGACTTCTGTTTATCCACTTATCGATGAAACAGATCTCAGAGGAACTAGTTTTTGTTTGCATTACAAATCATACTGAAGAAAGCCATAAAAATGTTGGTCTCTCTGATTAGAAAAAGTCTAGGATGACAGGCTATATTTAATTATGCTTCCTTTTCCTAATGCTCTTAATTCTTTTCCTTTAAAAAAATAAAGTATTCTTATTATGAAGGTAACTGCTGATGTCAGGAACTGAATCCTGATTCATGAGGGGTGGAATTTATATTTATGGATCACCCAACATTTCAAAAATGATTGCCTAAAAGAAAATGTACTCTTTCAAATGGTACAATGTCCAACCAAGATTAACAAAGAAACCTATATGGACATTGTAAGAATAAATCCATGAAAAATCAAAATAATGCTTCAGTAATTGTCAACAAAATAAAATACACTTGTTAATAATTGTAATAAATTTATGTATTATTTATTTAGGATGGAGAAATAATATCTAGTGACATACTTCTGCTGTATAATTTTAATGTGATATCTATTTTTTTTTAAAAAAATCACCCTTAAATTAAATTGTTTATATAGTAAAGTAATTGAATGGGCTCTTTTAGGGATTTCCAGGGGTCTCATCATACCCAGTTGGAATTTTAAATTTTCCATAAACATGCTTATGGAAAAGAACATGGAACTACTTTTGTCATACACATCTAAATCAGCTTTGTAGCAGTTAATTTAGGAATAAGCAAATTTGTTTTGTTTGCATATTACTGTAATGCAAAATGACTCAATTAGCATTTTTCAAAGGTCATGCAACTGACATGGAATCAGTCTCCATTTTGGCAGTTATTTATTTTTTGAAATAAAAATTTTCAATAAAAATATATGTACAAAACTGCATGCACTGAAAAATACATAAAGTGTCTAGCTACTTGTTGATGGACAAGCATATATTTATCTGTAATTGAATAGGTTTCCTACTTCAGCAGGGAGTTGGACTAGAAGACCTCAAAGTTCCAACTCTGTTATTCCATTACATAGAAATGTATACAAATAATGCTTGAGTAATGCACACACATTTTAAAAATAAAATGTGCTTTACAAAAAGGAAAAAGGGAAGAGATTAAAAAGAAAATCAGGCTGATGCATCCTTTAGTCAGTTTCCAAAATAATTTGCCAACCAGCAAATTATCTGACATGCAAATTTTGTTCAATTGTATGTTAAAGTGTTCTAGAGAGTAGACTAGAATATATAGATATTGAATTTTACTAATAAAAAAATCCATAAACCGTTGTCATCTGAAAATATTATTTAGATCAGAGGGAAGAAGAACTATGTTACTGTTATGTTAGATTTCCTACAAACCAAGATTTCTTTATGCAATATGTGTTCTGGTTTTCTTGATTTTATATCTACAGAATATAGTGAAACATAGATTGACTTAAAACATGAGGCAATGCTATTACACCTTGTGGATTACCTCAATATAACAAATTGATTCAAAGCAATTTGTTGTGATTGGATTAATGCCAAATGGATTGATTTCATCAGAATGTGTAATGCATCACAGCAATATACTGAGGTTGAATTACCAAAACCTAAATATGTCTAAGTTTGTTTCATTCACATAATATTTTGTGGGCTATTAAGGATTGTCTATTAGGTAGATCTTAATTGCCTCTGTATTGTGTTTCTACATGCTTCTTTAAAGGTATTTCCAAGGTTAAACACTAGTTAAAGCTCCTGAGAACAATGACTTTTATTATGAGAAGAAAAGATGTATAGTGCATATTCCAGGTGCCAAATTATAAACATACATTGATTTTCCTTATATTTATGAAATACCTCCTTTAGATTGATTATGTGTCATCAAATCAGTGTCAACACTTAATGACCACAATTAATAAAAAATATTGATTTTGTTTACATTGTTTGGTTGCTCATTGCCAGGTTGAGCCACCAACTGTTTGTGAAGGGCAAAAATGGGCATCACCCTCTATTAATCCCCCACTCACTGTTAAAGTGGCCACTTTCATGGCATACTTTTCATGTTATATCACCTCGAGGGCTCCTGGATACAGTAATGCATTTGGTTTGTTGCAAGCTAATTCCAGTAATTCATTGGTTATTTTGCAGAGACAGGAATAGCATCATGATCTCCATTCACATTTAGAGTTAACTTGATTCAAACTCCAACATTGGAAGTTTTTAAGAAGAAATTGGATAACCATTTGTCTGAAGTGGGGTAGGGTTTCTTGCCTAAGCAGGGTATTGGATTAGAAGACCTCTAAGGTCCCTTCCAACTCTATTATTCTACTTCTATTTCAAATGCCAGGAAAAATAACAAAATGGTGCACCTAAGTTTTTTGAAATAAAAGTACAACAAAAACTAATTAGCTCAGGAAAGGAAAGATAGTATTTTTTAAAAAAATCTGCTGGTCTTTAAACCTGCAAGAACTTTGAAAAACCTGGGTTCAGAAATATCTTTATAAACTTAAACATCTGGATGATTAAGTCCCCACAAGGGACTACAAAAGTAAAACCTACAAGGGATTTAAATTAGTCTTGGTACAGTATGTGCATATTGATGTGTCGTCTCTCTGTGCATGCGTGTAGGGGCAGAATTTTCTAAAACTGGCCCAGAATCAAGCTGGTATGAGTATAAGACAGGACAGGAGCTTAAACAGTAGGCACCCTCAGACACAATAATCTCCCATGCAGACTGCTGTAGCACACTCTACATTGCTACAAGTCCAACATTCAATTTTCCTCCAGAAAAAGGCTCTGGGAGGTATTAGCAATCCATTCAGGCCTGCTGCAGGACTTGAGACCGCACTACTTACATTATCCCTTTCTTCTTTATGAGCCTGGGTGGGTTTTAGATTCTGTGGGTGAGTCCCCACCCTTGATCCTACCAACACTGGATATATTTCTTGCAATCCTTTCTTCAATTGTTCTTCTTCATTTGCCAGTGGAGCTTAAGCTAGCTCTATCCTTTTCTCCTCCTATTGATAGGCAAATGTACTTTGTCTTATTTTATTTATGCATTTTCTTTTTATTCCAGCAGATCTTTGGCAGATAAGTGAGTTGGCTGCTAAGTTAGTTTAGCTTTTAGTTTGGGCAAGCAAAGTGAGTTGTCACTGCACTTACTGTTTTTACTGTTTTTAATCTTATTATAATAGCCACCTTGAGTGCCGTTCTTTGTTAAAACTTTGGAATAAATGTTCAACAGATACGTACAGGTCTCTTTTGTTTATTGCATGTTTATAAGCCTGTTATATTTTAAATCTGACCTTCCTCCAAGAGGTTTGGGTTAGCGTACATGCTTTGCCAAGAAAAATAACAACCAGTTCCATTTCCAAGAAGGACAAGAATCCAAGTTAGACATTCCATCCATTATATAAAACTGCTTTTTAAACTCCCCTGCCATTTAGGGTGGATAGATGTCCTTCTGTTTTACTGAAATTTATTTGCATTTCTACTGTGCATTATCTTTCAGACTCAGAGCAGAAGGTGAGATTTGCTGCCCAGTAAATAAGTTCAGGATAGCACAACCGATGAGGGAGCATTGCTCGTATGAAAAGCTAAACTGAAGTTCCTGCAAAACTTTACTATTCAGAAATTATTACAATCAAATAGAAACTCCACTTTTAGTTAATAAAGGCCCTTTCTTAAACATACTTAAATCCTTAGTTTCAATATTGCATCACATATAGGAAACATGGGGAAAACTCTACAACCCAAAATATTCTAGGTAAACTTAACTGGGGAGGTCTGATAGACCTCAATATGATTGGAGAATACTTTTAAATGTGACGTATTTAAGACTCTTTAAATCATACGCCTGTCAGCATTTAGTCTGTTCTTTTAACCACAGGAAAAATGTAATGAAGAAAGCAGAGGGTGTCTTAGGGAATGTGTCTGAAGAGAGCAGGTTGAAAGACGACATAAATCAAATATATTGTAGCTGTGCATCAATAAAAGAGTTATTCTGAAACATTGCAGCCAAAGTCAAAACCTTTCCAGAATCCCATGTATTAAAGTGGTTAATGTAACTTGTGGCCAAAATGTTCTACCGAGGCCCCCATTTTCACTGAAGTAGCAGTCTGGCAGTCAACCAAGAAGAGCAAGAACTGGTTTTGGACAAGCTTTAGGGACGTTTAGCATGAGGACCACTGTTAAATATATTCATGATCACAATGATAGCCCTGAGTTCAAGTAGACAACTCAAGAGTTAGGCTCTTGATTGTAACACAATTGCAATCTTTGAAAAAAAAAGTACTATTTAAGTCATTTAAATGTTTTACTTTGAAAGAACTGCAGAAATAGTTTTTCTCTCCCAGTTAAGGAGTCTGATGCTAGAAAGCTAAGAATCAGAGAAATGAGCTACATTCCACCTCCAGAGCTGTACAGGTAGTCCTTGACCTTACATTCATAACGGAGCCCAAAATTTCTGTTGCTAAGCCAGGTGTTTGTTAAGTGAGTTTTGCCCCATCCTACAATATTTCTTGCCACAGAACTGAATCACCGCCATTGTTAAGTGAGTAACATGGTGGTTAAGTGAATCTGGCTTCCCCATCGATTTTCCTTGTCAGAAGGTCACATGATCCCGGCTGGGACACTGCAACCATCATAAAGATGAGTCAGTTGCCAATTGTCTGAATTTTGATCAGATGGAGCTGTTGCAACGGTTGTAAGTGTCACTTTTTTCAGTGTAATGTCGAATGGTCACTAAACAAACTGTTGTAAGTTGAGGACTATCTGTACTCTTTCACAAAGACTCACAAACTAAAAAGTAGTTTGACCTCAATGCTTTCCCTTCTGTTACCAGGAAGTCCTTTTGCGACATTAGCAGCCATGGTAATTGATGCCTAAATGCATCTCAATCTAAGTTCGAAATCCTGTGGCTGGGACATGGGTGGAATTGGCTTTCTGGCATATCTGAATAGCCTCAGGTAGCAGAAGGCTGTTCTTCTATAAAATCTTGTATTGGGATAATTCCACCATTTTTAAATTGGAGGATATTTTAAGAAAGCTTCTTTTTGAAAGACAAAATGCTACACATTAAAGAGAAGAAAAACACAACTGCAATGTACACAGTATGTGGATGTTTAGAATCAAATTGTTTAGCAAGCTTGCTTCATGTTGAAGTATCTGATATAAATAAAAAAATAGAATATATCAGTGTGGTATTAAAATAAATCTGGTGCTTTGCTCGCAGTTGAACAAGTTAATATTTCTTAGTTAGAAAATAAAAAAAAATCAAAGGTAAATGCTGTTAGTGAAATATTTACAATGATGTCAGATTTCCTCTCTGAAATAACTTGCCTGAGAGCTATAATTAAAAATTCCCCAAGGATTGTTAAGAATAACTAATGTATTTCCCAATTGTCCTTTTTCATTATTAGGATGGCCAGCCAAAAATGTAAACAGAATTGGCCAAAAACTGCTTGCAAGAATTTCAATGTAGAAGCGTTCCAGCTACTTCAAGACCACAGGTGTCCATAATGTATCAGCCAGAGACAATGTTAGTGTTTGGCAATCTTCACTACTCATTAGCTCACTATTTTGTAAATTTTTTAGGAATCAGTAAGGTGACATTGAAACCTTATGACACTCGAAGTGCATAAAAAATAAGAAAAAACTTACTCTCTTTTTTTTTATTTCAACATTCTTTCAGCGACTGTATCCAGGAAATGTATTCAAAAGTAGCAGACACACATTCTGCAGGGACGTAGCTCAGCTACAGAACTATTGATTAATAGAAGTCTAAGGAAAAGCTAGCATGTGAAAGATCAGGAAATGTTGTCTTTTGGGATTTTTTCCTTTAATTCATATGCTGGATGCAGTCCCAGGAAAGGAGTAATTAATAATGGAGAGAGGGAACAAATAATTGAACTCATAAGTCTTCCATGACTGCAACAAGAACCTGAAGACTATAAGAATTTGTAGAGGGGGGGGGGAGATTTTCAGTACCTTGTACAGCTCAACAGCTTTATTAGATTTAGACATTGAGAGCTTGCAGTTGCAAGGATGACCAGCAACATACCACTGTCACAATCTCATGGCTGCTCCTCTGATTTCATGAGTCACTTGATAATACCTGGCCTGCAAGAGAAACCCCAATCAGCATATTGAAAGCCCAGGTAACCCCCACAAGCAGCAGGCTAGTTCAGAAGAGACCACACAAATGATCCTCTTTGGTATTGCAGAATGTGTATCTCTCAGTGGTCAAGAAACAAGAATGGAGAAAGGTGGAGTAGGGAGTAAGCAGAGGCAGATGTGGGAGGATAAGACTCTGTTTCCAGTGACCTGCCAGCAACTTTTAGCAAACTGCTTTCTTTGGCTGAAGTTGACACGGTTGCATTAGTAGCGCTGAAGGAAAAATCTATTCGCGGCTCAGTTGGCTTCTGCGAGTGGACTTATGGAGTCTTTCGGTCAAGCAGCAAAATGTCTTGGGATAGTCTTGATTCACTACTTAGGATGCTGATTTCTGAAATACAATATTGAATATCCCGTTTCTAATAATTGTTAGTCAATCTTGCTTACAGTCTTTTGTGGCAGCCTTGATTTTTATTATGACTTCCCACATGCCAATGGATTGGGAACTTTACCTCGGTCCCATTCAACTTAGAAAGTGAAACTGGACTGTTTTTATACTCAACTATATTTTTTCTCCCCCTTCAAGGATCATTGCCTTGTTGTGGCGAGGGAGCTTGCGTAGCTCAGGGAAGCTATGAGCTATGCCGTGCAGGGCCACCCAAGATGGACAGGTCATAGCAGAGAGCTCTGACAAA
>JANHJO010003579.1:433636-443969 GCA_032468235.1 Pseudoxyrhopus heterurus | reverse complement strand
TTCTAAGGTCCGTTTTTTGATTTTGCCAGGCATGAAACACACACACAACAATCCTCCAAAGTGCCATTTTTAATTTATGAAGACAGCTTACCAAGCAAGCCACAGAAGGACCCCGAGGAATAAATGGGTCAAAGGAAAAAATGTGATTTTCATCACAGGGTCACAACACTTGTGCAGTCCAAGCAGCCCGAGGCCTCTTTCGAGTCACAGCCATCGCTACTTTTTCGAAGGGAAAGGTTTTCGGGCCCAATTCTCATCTGTCGTCGCGGCCTCTTTCAGGATTTCCATGATCAAGGCGTTCTGTCGTTGTGAGTCCGAATAGTTCTGGCTGGATTCCCGGAATTCCTGCAGGGAGAACAAAGACGTGAGGAAGGCAAACCAAGGTTTTCGGGCATCCCCGTGTGGCGGATCTGTACATCACCTGAGGTGAAAAAACTACTTGTCCTTTGTGATATAAGCCACACCTCTTCTCCTACATAGCCGGAAAAGATTCTAGTCCTCATGGTTCTGAATATGATCTTCTTTAACTGGCTAATCCTTGTGGTTCTGCATAGGCTATATGTTATGTAAGGTGCTAATCCTCATATTTTGGAGTAGAATCCTATTTAAGATGCTAGTCCTTGTGGTTCTTATCTGAAATGCCACTTTGGTGTAGTTTGGTGAAGATATTGGCCTAGAAGCCAGAGACTCCAAGTTCTAGTTCTGCCAGAATCATGAAAGATTCATTTAATCATGAAATCTGGCTGGGTTACATTGAGCTAGTCACTCTCTCAGCCCAACCCACCTCGCAGGGTGATTGTGATGGAGAAAACAGGAGGAAGGAGTAATTAGTTATGCTTGCCATCTTGAGTTATAGATAAAACTCAAAAAAGGGGAGGTAAAAATCTAATAAATTCCATTTATTCCACACACCAAGTGTGAGACTTAGACTAATACAAGCAAAGAGCTGGATACAGGATACAGATTTATTACATAAAAATCAAATAAACAAAAGAAATCAGAGTCTAATAAGCAAATGCTCAAATAAATCTAATGATTGAAATTAAAAAAAAATCTAACAAATACATAAATAAATAAAACCTATATATTTCTGAATGCAACCTTATTTAAAGCACTAGTCCTCATGATTCACAACTGGATCTTACACAGGGCCCTAGTCCTTGGGATTCAGAACAGGGTCTTTATGCAGGGTGCTAGTCCTCATTATTCAGAATTAGACTTTATGCAAGACGCTAATCCTCATAATTTAGAACACGGTCTTATGCAAGGTACTAGTCCTCATGAGGGCTTTATGTAAGGTGCTAGTCCTCATAATTCAGAACAAGGTCTTATGCAAGGCGCTAGTCCTCATAATTCAGAACAAGGTCTTATGCAAGGCACTAGTCCTCATGAGGGCTTTATGCAAGGTGCTAGACCTAATGAGAACTTTATGCAAGGCGCTAGTCCTCATGAGGGCTTTATGCAAGGTGCTAGTCCTCATAATTCAGAACAAGGTCTTATGCAAGGTACTAATTATTCAGAATAGGATCTTTATGCAAGGCGCTAATCCTCATTATTCAGATTGGGGTCTTTATGCAAGGCGCTAGTCCTCATGTTTTAAAGCGGCAACGGCAGAGAGAAAGCGGCCTGGGGCCGAAGCCTCCCTCTATTTCCTCACCTTGCTGATCTTCGCCGAGCGCACCTCGTCGGACGGCCACACCTGGAAGAGCAACAGGCTCCCGGCGAAGATGCCGAGCCCGGTGCCCACCGCCTTGACGACGCGCCACTTGACGGCCATAGTGGGCCGCGGCGCCTCTTCCCGGAAGCGGCGAAGGGGACAGGAAGCGGCGCCGGACCACCATAGAGAGCACAAGGGCGCCCGGCCGGAGCGCGGGCAGCTTATAAGCGAAAGGAAGAGAGAAGCTTGTTTCTCGGGGGTTGAGCGCCCTCATGTGGCCACCTGAGGAAACCTTCCTCTTTTTTCCCTTTTTCTTTTTCAGTGTTCAATCTTCACAGTTAGAATTTGCATTCAGGTTGCTGCACATATGCGGGGTCTCCCAGCCTTGGGCGCTTGAAAAGAGGTGGACTTCAACTCCCAGAATTCTCCAGGCAGCATGTCTGCCCATCTTCAAGCATGCCGGGTGGGGAATTCTGGGAATTGGAGTCCAACCATCTTAAAGCATGCCAAGTGGGGAATTCTGGGAATTGGAGTCCACCCATCTCCAAGATGCTGAAGTTGGGGGGGGGGGAAACCTGCTTTTAGAAGCTGGATCCCCTTTCTTGCAACTTCTTGCACAGTTTTCCAAGGTGGCAGCAAAGTCAACATTCTCCTCCAAAGCTCAGCTCAACCCTCTTGCCTTCCCTGCAAACTAGAGTTTGGAGTTGGGCCAATGTTTGCCTCTTCCCAGACAGGACAAAACTCCAGATTTTTTCATTTTTATTTTAACAAGAAATAAAAATGGAATTATGCGGGCGCCTGCCTCTTCCTCTTACAACACATTGGAAGCCCGGATGTGCTTTAGAAAGATGAAGGGGAGTTGGCCTTCTAACCAGGTTTCTCTGAACTGGAGAAGGATCAACTCCTCCCAAATAATAGATATTATCCACACCCCAGGGGGGTCAAGACTTATCTCCTTTTCGCCCGCCCTCCTCTGTGAGATTACCTTATATTTTCCTGAGCTCCTTAGCTCTCATTGAAATTTCCATGAGCTCAGAAGGAGATTACTCATCTGGACATTGCCCACTGGCCGTTCAGCTGAACTTCAGATGGTCACTCCAACCCTGACTCTCTTCTCCAGCCTTCCTTCCTTTTGCTTTTCCCCGCCTGGTTATCCAACCGAGGCCTAAGGATGAGCTGCCGTTAGTGACCGTGTCTCCTTTGGCTTCCAAAATTTAGACCAGAGCTGTTTGGATCCAAGAAAAGGTAAGTAATATATGGGGAAATAAAACATAAGAGGTGGGAAGCTTGGGATGAAAATCAAAGGGTCTGCTCAAAGCTGCTGGGAGTTCCTCTCCTTTTCTTTCCACTCTGGTTTCTCTGGCTTTGTCAAACCACGGTAGAAGGTGGTATGTTTGAACATCGACCAAGGCTCTTGATGAAAAACCAGGTATCGGGTTCTTGGTGGGCTTTCTCACAGACATTTCATTACCAAAGTAGGTAATGTCATCAATGCTAGATGGGAGTGGGGTTTGTTAGGAGCAGGAGGAGGAGGAGGAGGCAACGACTGTGGGGTTCTTGGTGCTCTTTTGCTAGTTTTCTTGCAGACATTTTATTACCCGACTAGGCAACATCATCAGTGCTAAAAGGGATTGGGGGATGCAGAGAGGAGGAGGAGGAGGAGGAGGAGGAGGAGGAGGAGGAGGAGGACGACGACTGTGGGGTTCTTGGTGCTCTCTGAGCTTGGTTGTTTTCTTGCAGACATTTCATGACCCAACTAAGTAACATGATCAGTGCTAGAAGTGGGAAGGAAGAGGAGGAGAATTGTGGGGTCCTTGGTGCTCTCTGAGCTTGGTTGTTTTCTTGCAGACGTTTCATGACCCAACTAAGTAACATGATCAGTGCTAGAAGGGGGAAGGAGGAGGAGGAGGAGAATGGTGGGGTCCTTGGTGCTCTCTGAGCTTGGTGGTTTTCTTGCAGATGTTTCATGACCCAACTAGGTAACATCATCAGCGCTAGGAGGGAGAGAGCTTTGCCCTCTGTTTATATACAACTGCCTCATCAGCGTTGTCATTTTACAACTCGGTTAAAAACAGCCTAGCCAAGGAACCTCCAAGGAGCACTCCCACTAACACTGACAGCACAAGCCCCTAGTATCTTGAGAGGTGCCTGGGGAATCCTGGGAGTCGAAGTCCAGGCCTCTGAACGTCGCCTCCTTTGAAAAAACACTGGTTTATCAGCTAACTGCCCTCCAGTTCTTGTGGTCTGCGCATGAGAAAGGCAGCTTAGACAAAAAACAGAATTTGCGTTTCGGCATTGCTGCAAATATTCTCTGGCCGGCTGCCTCCTGTTAAGGTTGCACCATTCCGGAAAGATCTGCCAGTTGACCTGCTCCAAGTTGACCTTGCCAAGAGGTCCAAAGCCTCCTGAGACACTTATCTCTTGGCCACTAATCCGCCTTCAAACACTCCCCTTGCTTAAGTGCTTGGGACGATGGTTCCCAGCAACTCAGCCAATGAAAGAGAACCAAGGCCCACCTTATTTATTTATTTTATTTTATTTATTTGTCAAAAACATACATAGTCATATAAAAGTGGAAAACAGAGAACATGAACAAGAGTTATATATAAGTAATTAAGGGTAACAGTAGGACAGGTAGGCACGCTGATGCACTTACGCATGCCCCCTTTAGGGACTCTTCAAGTATGGTGAGAGGTCCACAGTGGACAGCATGAGGTTGAAGTTGCGAGGATTTGAAGCTGAGATGACGGGGTCTGGTAGAGTATTCCAAACATTAACAATTCTGTTGCTGAAGTCATATTTCCTGCAATCAAGTCTGGAGCGATTAACCTTGAGTTTATACTTTATCACTGCTACATTCAGTGTTCCAGAAAGGAAATTGCACCCTTATTGATAATGAAACCAGAAAACATTACAAATTGAAAACCAAAATGTGAAATGTCATGGCTATTTTTAGCATGGCTGATCTCAGTGTACATTAAATTTAAGTTTCTTGTCATTTGTGCTCCATTGGACATTGGATTTTCTTTGAACTTGCATTCCCATTTCAGATTACAGAAAGAATAGAACTGAATTCCTTATGTAGATCCTTTTATGGCTTGAAAGTGAAATCACCAACTTGCCCACCTAATCCAGGTCACAGCTCCTTTAAATGCAACCCATGCCATCTGTCTATCTAGACTAGGGGTATCACATTCAAGTCATCACAGCGGCATAATGTGACGTATCAGGACTTTTTCCCCCTTCACTAAACGAGGTGTGGGCGTGGCCAGTGCATGACGCATGCGGCCCATGGGCCAGGAGTTTGACAGCCCTGATCTAAACCATGAGTTTGCCTTCTTGCTACATAGAAAAAAAAATGATCCCCTACTTTTATGCCAATAGGTGTGTCTTTTACACCACCATAATTGCCATATGAAGGGGATTTTTCATTAATACAAGCATCTAGAAAGTAAAAAGAAAAATATTTATTTATTAAATGTTATACCACCCATCTCACTGATCAGCTTACAATAAAATGACAAGTTAGAAAAAAGTAATACAAGACAATTAAAATTAGGAGAATTAAATAGGAAAACTAAAAAACCCAAATGATTGGTGGCCTGGGGATGGGGATCTTCTCTACCCATCAGCCACCCCTAATGCAGCATGCCTCTGTCAGGGCCCCAGGCCATGCAACAGAGCCAAGTTTTCAGGCTCTTCTGGAAGTCCAAGAGTGAGAGGAGAAGGGAAAAATGTAAGGTGTGTTTGTGTATAGGAAGGATAAGACCTCAGATATGAGTAACTAGTTGGACTTGTTTCCTTATCTGCTTTATATACGTATGTAAGAACAAAACGAAATAATGAAATGCATGTATAAAAATGAAGAAAGAAATAATGTTGGCTGGGGTTAATATCAAGATCATTGGCATCTCTGCCTCCCTCTTAGAGGAGAGGTTTGCACATACTCACAACTAGCATGCAGCCTTTGAAAAATCCTTGTGAGACGAAGAGGTCCATAATAGGGAAAAAGCTTTGCTATCTTTATTTTACAATATTGCATTTATGCAGTGTATCAGTTAGGATCACTTTGGGGCCAAGGATATGGCTTTAAAATATATTTGAGTAATATTTGCACATGATTAATTTTTCAGTATCTAATGGTACATTGTTGAATGGGGGTATATATTTGGCTGTGTATGTTTCTTATATATTTTCAGTGAACCCAAAGCTGAGGGACAATATTACTAATATCACTTCACCAAAATGTTATTAGCATACTAACATGACATTTGCTGGCAGAGGGAGAAAAACAGATTTAGATATTAAATAATATCTTCTGTCACTAACAATGTGGCTTAACTGTTTTTAATATTTATATCACATGTGCCAATATTTCAGTATTAATCTGCTATAGATAACAAAAATAAGAATATTATTAGGAAAATTGAAAAAATAAGTTTCTGTGTTCCAATTCTAATCTGCATATTGCTTTTTTTTGTTTGGTAAGCTAGTCAACTCAAGTTTTTGAATTCTTTCCATTTTATTGTTGCGAGAAATTCAGAAGGTTATATGGCTCTCTCAGCTTTCCCAGAGAGAATGCATTTTTAAAAAAATTATGCTACTTTAAGCCTACTGAACTGAACTATCTTCAATGTGTGTAAGTTACTAAACTTTACAGGGCAAAATTGCTGGTTGTGGCTATCTGTGATATTAGAATATCGATATGGAATATTGCAAGGATAGTTGTTTCAGATTTTTAGGCTTTAGGGCTGAGATCCAAAGTGATGATTAGGATACTTTTTCACATGCAACAGGATTTTGAGAAATATCCTTTCCACACACACAAAAAAACCCAGTAGTGATATTTGCGAGGAATTCTATTCACACTCAAAGTCCCAAATTTAGAGACAGTTTATTTAGACAAGTACTTGAGTGAATGAAGGCAAATATACATATCGCAGGATAAGGTTGAAGGATCCAATCTGGGTCGGTCACCGGGACCAGTGGTTTAGTCTTCTGAGCTTTCAGACTCGTATTGGAGTCCATCTTCAGAATGTGGTGAGAGAGAAGTTCCCTCAGGATGGGTTCCAGCATGAGTCTGAAAGCTCAGAAGAGAAAACCTTTGGTCCCAGTGACCAACTCAGATTGGCTCCTGCAAATACTTGAGTACTCAAGAACATGGACTTGGAAAGGATAATTTATTGTAGATATTGCAATAAATCTGAAACAATCACAGAAATGGTTGAAACAACCATTGCCCCTATTTCCCTATACTTAGCGAAGCTGAATGGCCAACCTAGCAAACAATACATTTCAATAATTGAAGACTATCATAAGTCATTCAAAAGTTATCATTTTTTTATTTTATGAAGCTGTAGAGAATTTGCTTCTTGTCCTAGTAAGTATATTGTATAATGAGCTGCGGTGGGGCAGTGGTTAGAATGCAATACTGCAGGCTATTTCTGCTGACTGTTGGCTGCCTCCAATTTGGCAGTTCGAATCTCACCAGGCTCAAGGTTGACTCAGCCTTCCATCCTTCTGAGGTCATTAAAGTGAGGACCCATATTGTTGAGGGCAATATGCTGACTCTGTAATCTGCTTAGACAGGACTGTAAAGCACAGTGAAGCGGTATATAAGTCTAACTGCTATTGCTATTGCTACTGTATTGATATTTATTATCTAATAAAATCCTTCACACATTCCACCTCCCTATAAGCTTCTTTATTATTATCTTCTAGCTGTTTTAGAAGCACTCTAAACTCTACTCCTTGTGACTTTCAGATTTCGGTGGATTGATATTTTGACTAGGATACATTATTTGGAATTAATATTTCAAAACATAATTTCTAACAAATGCTGTGTGGATACATTCATAAGCAAAGATTCTACAATAAAGTTTTCTAAATGATTTTTTCATATATCTGATATCTAAAGAATATTAGCATAGCCATCAAAGACTTTTTGTTCAGACCTTTTTCTACTGGGACCTGAACTAAACACATGACGTCTGAAGATGGCCTTCAGAGCCAAGCTTACCTTACAATATGATTTTCATTGTTTGGTTGCTAACAGGATAATTCCAGAATGTATTATCCAGGGACTTGCTCCACAAAGTGATAATCCTTAAGAATCAATCTCTTTATTATAATTTGGCTTGGCTAAATGAAATATCAGATTAAATATAGCCAGGAGAATATGTTGCCAAGGAGGAATTATTTATTCAAAAGCATATTTTTCCATAGTATAATTGCTTATGTATCTGATCCCCTCTTCCTCTTCCTATGTGAGCATAATTCCTACTGCACGTTTTCATAAGCATTTAGTCAGACATGATTCCTAAAGGTTTTCCACAATAGGGAAATAATGTGTCTTTTCATTCTGTGCAATATTGTTGTCACTTCCTGATCCTGCAAATGAAATACCTAATGCTGTCATGCAAAAACAAAATATGAAGTTAAATTTAGAATTAAAACTGTCATTATACTTAAAGCAACTGAAATCAAGTTTTAAAAGCTGAAGTCAAAATGTCTTGAAGAAAAATACCAGTGTTACTGAATCATCTATCATTGAACCTACTGAATATTAGTTAGGAAACGAATTTAAGAAGTTAAACTAAGCTTGATTAACCATATTTTCCAAAATATATGAGCAAAGAGATACCAGAGTATATGTTCATAGATGTACTACCAACTCAAGATGGGTAGAATGGTGAATTTTAATCTGTCCAATGCTAACTGGAAACAATGAACTTCAACGTATTTTAAAGAAATTCACGAAACCACAGAAAATGGTGGCAGAAAGAAATCAGTAGGTGGCACTCTTCCCTCCAGATCAATATTTTTCATCACATTGCCAAGAGACCCAGTACAGTTGGAAGCAGGCTTATTTTTTTTTTCTCCCTAAGCTTTTAAACATATGGGGTCAATAAAAGTTCCATTGCTTTTTTGTTTCTCAAGTGTAGCGCCCTTGAGGTCCTGGACAAGTTCCAATCTAGTTAATTAATTTCTTCCTGAAATAAAACTATACCTGGCATTATAAAGTCTTCTGTTAAAATGAATTAGTTAGGGCTGCACTAATTCACAGTATTTAATTTAAATGATTGGAAAAAATATATAATTATCCCATATTTTCCAGACGCTTTTATTCTTCTTATTTCACCCCTAAAATAAGACATCTGATTGTGTCATTCTTGGAAGCTTGAAACCACTGAAGATGCAATGTTTCAAGTTAAGCATCATGAATATAAATGTATATTTCTTATGAGAATGCAATAAGAGAAGCCAAAAAGTGATCCTAAATTTTGTTTTATTCTAGCCAATGTGTCAGTCAGTAAAACAATGTTCTTTTCCTCAGAAAGTTCTGACATAATTTGGTATTAATCAAAAGATAGGATGCAGTTACACTGCAAAAAGGCTTCAGAAGGATAATTATACTGTGAAATATTTTAATGTTTATTCATTTATATAGATTTTATATAGACTCAGAGTACCACACTTTGTATTAGCTTTAGTTTTATGTTGCTTTGGCAATGGTTTGGATTCATCAGGAATTAATATTAAAGGTGTTTTATTTATGTTTCAACACTATATTAAGAATATGGCATCATTCATTCACAGTTCTTATTCCATGACAAGTATAATCCCCAACACCTCATTACAGGAAACACTTTCAGGATTGCATATATCTTCTTGTTTAACTTGTGCATTTTTATAGGATACAGTTGAAAGGTAGGAAATTTAAGGCTGTTCATTAATAAGAAAATAAACAAATAAAATGTTTTAAAAATTAAAAGAAGAAATAGGGTAAGGATTAGAGTTGCTCTTTCTTAGAGAGCTGATTGCTAAAAACATAAGATCATATTTTCTCTTCCTTTTCTAGAATATTTTTGTTTTCCTTTGCTTTGTTAGACAAAGGCAATTTGTTTGAGAAGGCCAATCCTTGAAATTTACTAGATGTTGCATAGATTGAAAAGGGAATTTGTCACTATACAATTGGGAACTATGTTTCAGACCGTATAAAAGCTTATGACTGTAAATCTGTAAAAAAATTCCCCCAATAAATGCACAACTTTAGGATGTCACTCACCAATTCATATTAAAAGAGGATTTAAGTTTAATAAATGTTTTATATTTTTATTTTATAACCCCACACATATTGTATGTTCTAGATTATTGGCCAAGAGGACTCATCAAGTATTTAGGTGATAGTAGAACTAGAAAGTTCTGATTCCCTACTAGGTCCATTTGCTCTAAGTCTTTACACTGCATTTATACAATGGTGAATCTGAAATGCAAAATGCAATACTTTGAATAAAATAGGTGTGATCCATGGCTAGCCTATGTGCATAGTTTTGAATACGTGTTTTTAGCAGTATGGCTTCTTGTAAATAAATATTCAATCTATGAAGCACATTTATCTTAATTTATGTTTTACAATCCAGTATTAAAACTGATGGAAGGATGTGGGACTTGTAGAAAAATGTGTATCTTCAGTCCATGAAGGTTTATATGTAAGACATTCCTGCTGATTCCATGAGGTGACTGATTCCATCCATCCATCCATCCATCCATCCATCCATCCATCCATCCACATTCATTGTCTCTGTCTGTCTCTCTGTCCATCCATCCATCCATCTATCTATCTATCTATCTATCTATCTATCTATCTATCTATCTATCTATCTATCTATCTAT
>JANHJO010003579.1:403814-416001 GCA_032468235.1 Pseudoxyrhopus heterurus | reverse complement strand
CTTGAGCCTGGTGGGATTCGAACTGCTAAATTGCAGGCAGCTAGGAGCTGAATACTTAATTACAAAGTACAGCGTTAACCGCTGAGCCACCGAGGCAGATAACGTTTATTGTCTGAAACTTTTGTTTAGTGCACGCTTAGAAAAAAATATGACCAAATTAGAATTAGAATTTGGAATATAAAAACGAACAGATCAGAGGATTCTACTGTATGTCAACTGTTTAATTTACTTTTCTTATATAGCATATGAGCCCTGTTAAGTTATATAGAAAAGCTAGCTAGAAGGATGTTGTTTCATTGCCTGGAACACAAAGACTTTTTAGAGTGTGTAACTTTCAAATATTATGCAATTTTTTAATATTGATAATTTACTATTGAGATACTGCAATCTGAAAGCATTTATTGTTATTACAGTTACCAACAGGCTTTGTTTTAAGTGCCTCTCTTGTACATAAAAGTTACTTTTCATGGTTTTATTTAGCTGCTGTGATCTTTTGACACCAACTCTGAAAGTACATTTACTTTCAGAAAATTACCTGAAAATTTGTTTAATCTAGATTATAATGAAATTCTGATTGAAATGTTTTTCAGGGCAAAAACTATCTATTAATTCTGCTAGGATCTCTGACAGATCTGAGAATGCCAACATTTCTTTCCCCATTTTAAACTTATCTAGACAGTTTTTATTAATATAGCTAATCAGTGGTTTTTGAATTTGACTGAATTTGACTTTTATTTTAGAGTTTTTTAGAGCTCTTATGTTAATTTTTCAGATAAAGCAATTTCCTTCACTTCTAAATATCATTAATTCAACATACAATAAGATTTAATAACAATGAAGAATTCTGCCACTAACATTAAAAATTGAAACATTTTTATGTTGCCACAATTTAAATTAAGGTAACAGAGATAAGCCGATCATAGGATTCTTTATAAAAGTTTGATTTTCCCAATTATTTTCAAAAAATATTTGACAAAAAGCACTGCTTAAGTAAATCATAAAAAATGGCTTTGATGTTTCTCTTCCAAAAGTGATTTGTGTAAAATTTTCTGCTACAAATTTTAAAAAGTGATGCCAGAAATGACTGAAATGAACTCTATCTATATCCTACTGCCTTAAAAAAAATGGTTTTGGCAGCATTTCTCAACCTAACTGCATTTAAACATTATGTTACTTTGATGTTTCCTTCTCCAATTGGAATCTCATTTTCTTAGCATTTTCTCATTTGAATCCAAAATGATGTCTCTAGAGTTTAGAAATGAAACACAACATCAATCATCAATCAATCTTTATTTGGTCATAGATCAGTAGATAAAAAACAAAAATAACCAGTTCAGATAAAAAGAAAAAATATATAATTATTCTAAAATATCTAAAAAAAAATATCCAAACTACAGAACAGTACTTAGTTGTGGTCAATAAAAGCAGGTATTCCAGGATACAACTGTAGCTGCTTTCCAAGTCATTGCAACAACCATCTTGCTAATACTGCAAAATGTCACTCTGGAACTGATACCATAATATTAGCTAGCAAAAGTTTCTTTCTATTTCCCTTCTTCATTAGGCACATTTCAAACTTCTTGGTACAAACTTTGTACCTTGACAGTCAACTTAGGATAAGGGTCATTGAGTAGCAAACTAGAGGTTAACAGAGGATATCATAGCATCTTCTCTTAATACTGAACAATAAGGACGATCCTAGATTTTTTTAATCCTAAAAATCAAACTTGGTCTTGATTTATTTGATTTGATTCATTAGATGATAGAAACCATGCTTAGTTCAATTGCACATTCAGGTCTTTGAAACCGTGAACAAAATCCTTAGACGGCAAAGCCCAACAAAATAGCTTGAAAATTTTTCTCACATATCCAAATATTTTCTTTTGTAAGGATTTATTGAAGTTTTATTAATTGTTTTATTTTTGCCATGTAGAGACTGATGCTGCCAAGTAAGCATTGCTGGGAAATTCACAACTACATATATTTTGTGTGGGTTATTAAACAATAACAACAAAAATTAGGTCATTGTGGTCCAGTTGGGATTTATCTTTTATGCAAATGAAACTTATCATTATCTAAAAGCAATTTCAGCTGGTGGAAGTCTTTGGTAGGCATCATCTAGAATTATTCTTTGTGTTATAATTTTGAACTTGTTTTACATATAAACAATGTTTAGTCTATTTCTGCCTTTTCCAGTGGATGTTATGCTTAGTTTCTCATCTGTAACCACAGAAAGGATAGGAACTGGCAGAAGGAAGTCATAATTGAACAGTGTTGCTTGGCAAAATATGAAGTAACTTTTAGAAAGGATTTTAGCTGTTTAGTTTTGCAGCCTCAAATTAAAAAAAGGAAATACATCCATGTGATTATTTTCATTTCTAGACTGTATTTTAGATAGAATACCCTTCCAGCCTGGGAACTGAGGACCATGCCCACTATCATGCCAATTTCTCAATTGGAAAAGGAATTTGATGCACATAAAGAATCTGGCAAAATTAACCTGAGGAACTAAGATCTAGCTTTAAGGTTCTGGAGAATCCACTTCTATAGTACTTATTCTGCACCCTGAATTCAGATTCAGAAGCAAGTGCAACCTACCAAGTCTATGTAGGAACCGTTCTCATCAAGGGGAACACCAGAGAATTCAGTGTCAGAAAAATCAGATTTTGCAGCTTCTAGAATTGTGGTAGCAATGGCATTGCTGGAAGGGAATTCTTCAACCTGACGTCCACCTACTAACTAATTGGTAGTATCTCTTGAGTATACCACCATCTGCCAGGCCTTTTGGTTAAAGATTTTTTTTTCCATATCGGAAGGACTTTATTAAGAGAATCCAGATCGGTCCTCTCAGAATGCCTCACTCTGAAATACTATCAGCTAAGCAAGAATCATCAACCCAGCAGAAGGAAGAATTTGTTGCTAAATGTAAGCATGATAAAAGAAAACTTTAAGCAGGGCCAAGGATAAAGAAGCATTCCCATTTTCCCCGTCTCCCTGATATCAGCAAGGCAGAGTAACAAAAAACTGACAAGCAACTATCAACTAAAACGTTCAATAAAGTTTCACACTTGGAAATCTAAATAATTGCTGTCCAGGATTATATTTTACCTTCACAGCCAGTAAAAGAGTCACGTGTTCCAAAACAAAATACATAAGCGATTCAATTTTTTTTAGTCATACTACTTCAGTTTGCCGGGCAAACTTTGATCTTATTTTGAAGTTTTCAAAAGCTGCCCATGTTGCCAGGTTTGGGGGGGAAAATCTGATCTTACAGGTTTAACTTAAATATTATTTCCATTTTGAAGCCTGTCATGTGGGTGCACCACAAAGTGTATTTGGTTTTTGCCTTGATGCCTTGGGTGGTAGCATGCAATAAGTAACAAAATACTGAGAATAAAAGAGAAGTCCTGGAATATATATCCCTCCAGCTATTGCCCAGTTGAGAGACAGAGAGAGAGAGAAAGAGACAGGATGTAAAGTAAAACCAGTATTTTTCTTTTTGATCAAAGGAGAGATTCTCCCACCACCCAGCAGGCGATTAACTCATAAGTAAATTCTCTTGTAAAAGCTACTGACTGGGAAAAAAAGCAAGTACCTGCTTAGCACCTAGAAAGCAAACTTCACTTATCCGGAATGCAGTTTTAAAAGAAAAGAGGAGGCGGAGAGGAAGGGATTCCTTTTCCAAGTTCAGGGTTATAAAGGAAGCTAAATCCTCTCAAAGAACTATCTCTCAGTAAAGTGATAATTCCCCTGTGGGTTCCTCTTGCTCACCTTGTGACCATTTCCACATTGGTAAAAGAGGAAGTAGCAAATTAGGGCCTGTCACTTCATAACAAAAGAAGCGCTAAGACTCAGGATGAGGTGCCCAATAAACCAGTCTTCAGTCTTATTTACAATATTGGGAAGTTTCAGTAGCTTTTTGTGGGATCAGGCTGCTAAGGGATTGTTTCCATTATAACATGTTTTCCATTTCCTTTTTACCATACACTTTCTCAGACCCTGTTAAAGGTCCAGACATTTGCCCCTTGAAATGATGTCACAGTTGTCAATCATTTGCTGGCATAAGTAGCTAGGCAGCCCCAAAGATCTCCCTTGGACCCATTTCTTGTTTGCATTTCTATTACAGAGAAACTTGCACTGTTATTACACCTGTCAGCCTCTCCTGACATTGACCTCTCATTTAATATCGCTCTCTTGCTGTCTGTCCCCCCCCCCACCCACTCTCTCTCTCTCTGTGTTATGGATTTGCTGTGCAGCCTTGATTGTCACTTTGAGAGGTGAACAATAATAATCCACAACTCTCCCACTTCGCATTGCTTTTCTGAAGGATCTTTACCTTAAAGTGAATGGTGGTATTTTTCACTGGTCCAAACATCAGTGTGACATCCTGACTTCATCCGAAGAAAATTGCTGTCATTTCCTATTGAAGGAACCATTTTACAAGTTTCGCCTAGTAAATCAAAGCCACCACTCTATATACACGCAAGAAAACACCACTTCAGAAGCAAGAAAATGCCCCTATCAAGGAATGCACATTCACATTAAGCTTCCGATCCAGAAGCTCATTGTCGATGGTCTTGAGGAGCCATAAACTGTAGAGACTTTTTATGGGAAGGTTTTGTTGAAACAAAAATGCACTAAAATTGAGCAAATATAATCTGTTTTGTCACAAACAACTAGTGATTTATTTTGAAAAAGGATGTAAAACTATTTTAATTAACTCACCAGCTGCAGCTGAATCATAGTTTAGACTCTGGAAAATGTTTCTTGCAAGCAAATTAGTGCAAGAAGACTGGCTTTTAGACTGGTATGAATCAAGTAGAGCAAAGAAAGAACTGTCTTCGGGAAATAGTGCAATTCCAACCTCTGTTTAGAAGAAGGCCCCTCCTTCTAAACTAAATTGAAAACAAGTTTTGTAAAACTACTAGCATCTGCTAAGAACACAGAAACAAATTACAATGTTTGACATGTCAAGTCAATAAATATTAATTTGCTTATAGTTTAATCATTGCTTTCAAGGATATTCCCACTACTCCTCATGCACCCACTTTATTTACTATTCAATGCCATTATAATTGGTTTTGCAGTGAGTGCCTTTACATATTGCCTTGACTGTTATAGCGATTAGGAACAATTGTAAAATGTTTCAACTTGAATTTCACAAAAAAAAAAAAGGAATGACAGGCTGGTTTTCAGATAAAAATCTTTCACAGGAACTGTTTTTTCTCATTTATTTTCAGTTCATTTTCCACACTTTTCCAGTATGCTTGTATGGTATTTCAAATTTTAAAATAGTATATTGGGTGATACGATAACACACATTACTGACAATATGATAACACACATTAAAGATCAGAAGGCAGATTTAAGTGATTTAAATAATTTAATTGGCAATATTATCTGCTATAAAGACAAAACCAGAGTGAGGAAATGAGCAAAACCAAATTTGAAAGCTTTGGTCATGAAAGCACCTCTTCAAATCAAATAGGTTTTTATATAGAAGACCTGAAGCTACAGTTGAAACTTAGCCATAAGTAATGTAGAATTATCTTCATGGTAAAGAAGATGTTTAAATAGCGTAGCCTTCTATTAGAGGACTGTATTGTGTAAATTGTGACAAAATTATTTTAAATCAATGCTATCTTTCACCTTTAAATTGAAACTCAAATCTCCCATTTTACCAATTGTGTGTTCCTCCTAGAATATTTCAAGGATTCCATAATGAAAAATAAAAAAATAGTTACCTTCAATTTGTCTACTTACATTTGGTGCTAGCTACTACTAGCAAAAGCAAATGTGCAACATTTATCAGAAAAACAGGTGTTATTATATAGTTAACTATCATAGTCAGCTCTATTTATAAAAAAAATCACTGCAGAAGAACTTTGATATAAAGGCATGTTTTCAGTGCATTTCAGCAGGGGTAACAACATCTATTAAAAAGAAGGGAAAAGAGGGAAATAAACCATAGAACAAAAACAAAACAAAACACTGGAATTATGTATAAGTAATCTGATAAAAAAGGGACGCGGTGGCTCAGTGGCTAAGACGCTGAGCTTGCCGATCAGAAAGGTCGGCAGTTCGGTGGTTCAAATCCCTAGCACTGTGTAATGGAGTGAGCTCCCGTTACTTGTCCCAGCTTCTGCCAACCTACAGTTCGAAAGCATGTAAAAATGCACATAGAAAAATAGGGACCACCTTTGGTGGGAAGGTAACAGCGTTCCGTGCACCTTTGGCATTCAGTCACGCCGTCCACATGACCACAGAGATGTCTTTGGACAACGCTGGCTCTTCGGCTTTGAAACGGAAATGAGCACTGCCCCCTAGAGTCGGGAACAACTAGCACATATGTGCGAGGGGAACCTTTACCTTTTCCTAATTTGATAAAAACTCCACTTGATTTGGACTATAAAGTCACCTTTTCCCCAGTAATTTTAAATTTTCATTCCTGGTTTAGTTGAACAACAACTAATCTTGTAGCTGTCGGCAAGTACCATAGTTCAGCAAAAGACTCTAGTATTTTTGTGTTCTACCATTACACATGTGTGTTTGTATATACGTTCAATTAAAAAAAAACAATAAGCACATTTTTTTGGTTTTTAGTTTTCTTTGCATAATAAAGCACTTTTTAAAAAAGATACAGAGAGGCAACATGCCATCAGTAAAGACTCATTATTCTTCATTGACCAAGACCTGAATCAATAGCTATGAGTGTGTTTCATTTTTTTCTTTTTTTAATGTTTAGGCTGTCTAATTTCTCACTGGAAGGAAAGCAGCTGTTCAGTGATTGAAACATGAAGAAAGATGTGTTGGAATCAGATAAGCATTACTTCCAAAGCAGGTTTACCTCAACGTTTGCTTGCCTTTGTAGTCCTATGAGCCGTTATGGAATGCTGAAACTGAGCCCTATGCTCAATTTGAATTGTAATCTCATAAGATATATTTAAACCTATCTTTAGGATGCTTTGGTTGCTGTTTTGCTTGTCACCCAACAAAATACTTGTACAGCTTCACAAACTAAAATTACAATCAGGGAAAACATCTGACCTTTGATTATTATCATACCATAATGCCTCTAATTGTCATCCTTTATTATAATTTTCTTTTTTGTTGGTTTATGAGGCGTTCCTCCCATTTCCCTCCTTTTTTATCTGAAGTGATTTGTAGCTGAACAACATTGCTTGCTTTTATCTTCACTTCCAAAGCTGCACTTGTAAGACTACATTCAGCAGCAAATTAATCCCCAAGTAGATTGGTTCAGTTTTCACAATTGCTGCCAAGTGGGCCTTCTCTCACAATCATTTTAATCATTTGTAAGACTTAAAGTATTCGCTATGAAAAATCTTTATACAGGTAGTCCTCGACTTACAACCACAATTGAGGCCCAAATTTCTATTGCTAAGGGAGACATTTGTTAAGTGAGTTTTGCCCCATTTTACTACTTTCCTTGCTATAGTTGTTAAGTGAATCACTACAGTTGTTAAGTTAGTAACATGGTTATTAAATGAATCAGACTTCCACATTGATGTTGCTTGTTGGAAGGTCACAAAAGGTGATCACATGACCCCAGGACTGTGCAACCGTCATAAATATGAGTCAGTTGACAGGCATCTGAATTTTGATCATGTGATCGCAGGAATGTTGCAATGGTCGTAAGTGTAAAAAAATGGGCACAAGTCATTTTTTTCAGTGTCATTGAAATGTCATTAACGGTCATTAAATGAACTGTTATAAGTTGAGGACTAGCTATGGTAGGTATTTTTCCCCTTTCAACTCCAGACATTATCTTTTTAAATGGAGTCTTGTTAATGTGCATGGTAACAATCAAGAATTAACGATAGGATACTATATTGGGAAGGTATTTTAATTATATATGTTTGGACAATAAGCCATATTCTCAAGGGAGGCTTAAAAGATACTTTTAAAAATTGCCTAAATTTAGCTTTTTTGTATACACAGGACAATAGAAATTAGAAAACAACACTTGGGGGTGTGGAGGGGGTGTCATAGAAACTGCCCTGTTATAGGTAGCCAGTTTTTTCTTCTCAGTTCCATTATAGTAACGAGACTCTTGGATGTATATCTCAGCTCAGCCTTCAACAAATTCATTTGTCAGGGTCTGAAAAGTCTTTGATCTAAGGGGGAAAAAATGCCCAGGGAGGAAGGCGTTAGATTGCAAGAAAAACTTGGAACTGATCTTCAGAGAGACTCTGTCTTGCAGTTTCATAGGATATTGACAAGATTTACTCTTTGTATCCCCCCTCTTTTCCAATTCTGTCAATATTGCAGTTCTGATTTATGAATGGGTGGCCACAAAAATATCAGGGATTTTTTAAAATCAGTATTAAAACTTCCGTTTAGCTTCTGTTCCTCTCCATATGCAGAGCTGCTTCCCACTTGGTGGTTAGGCTCATACATCATTTTAAGCCAGACTGTGGTTGGTTTGTATTTGGCTTAGCATGATATGTGAACCCAGACTTTGTGGCGTGTAAACCATAGCTTATGTCTTTACATTATCTTTGAACCAAGCCACTGCTAGCATGTTCAACAAACCATGCTTCACATAAATCAACAGATTCCGCACTGTCTTCCATAGATGCAGCCTCAGCTTCAGCCAAAACTCTTAATTCTGAGAATTTATTCCTTCTAAATTAATTTCATTCAGTGCAAGTACGTGTTTTAATTACAATGGATACATTGAGTGAATGGAGGAAATCAAATAACAATTTCGAATCTGTTTTTTTTTACTTTGTTCAACATTGTTACTCCTGCATATTTCTTCATCCTCCAGATCTACCAGTAGTTGACTACTTTGTCACACTCTCCCTTTCTATACGAGAGAGAGAGAGAGAGAGAGGGGGGGGGAAACAGCTGTTTAGGGGAAAAAGAACAAAGAACAATGAAAGACAGAGATGTGAAGAAAAGCTGTTGCAAGTTAGGTAATCAAATAAATGATTTTTTTTTCAGAGAGGGAACGCTTATAAGATTTTCCAGAAGTAAGCTTGTTTGTCCCCCAAGCATTTATAGAATGCATTTAAATGCTTTCAGAATGTTTGTAAGCTTTTTTTTTTACCTTTTCAGATCTATGCTGATATTCAAAGCAATATAATCATGGTCAAGTCAGTTAGTGTTTGTTATAGCTACCTCTATATTCATATCTCTGCATTAAAAAACAATAAAAAAATAACATTCAGTTTTCATACTCCTTTGATCCATACGTTTGCAAACATTTCTCTAATGATTTGAAATAAAAATACTTTTGAGAACTGGTGACAAGGGAAGATTAAATGTAAAAATGTAAAGAAATACTCTTCACATGGTAGGTGTACAGTAATATAACTGTGGCAATAAAACTGACTTCCATAGATTTCCAGATGGCTAGGACCTTGGAAATACAGCATTAAACTTTCATTTAAATATATTTCTGAGTGTATTAGGGAGGGGAGAGTGTGACTATAAAAATACAAACATAAAATTTTAAACATGGCAGCTCCATAAATAAGAAATTGACTCCTGGGCCGGGGAAGAAGGTAGAGGGGCTGTATCAATATAGAACTAAGATGCTGAAGTTGGGCACAGTAACGAAGGTGAATTGAAGAAACAGCAGGATAAAATTATGACATAGTTATGAAATTAATAAAACATGGGGAGGGGCATTATAAAGTGGACTTAAACTATGTCTAAAGCTATTGCTATATCTCCTAGCTCCTTTAAACTTAGGCTTTGAAAACAGATGATTGTTGGGTGCATTGAGAAGTGACAAGGAATTGTGGGCAATGTTTAATATTCAATAAATGATCTGAGATGGGAACAATTTGACCTGTGTGCTCCTGGCCCCTCTTAATTCTCTAAACAATTTCTATTGACATTTGCTGGATAGAAAAGGAAATAAGTGTTTCTGAAATACTTTTATTTCTATTGCTAAATACTTTTTGTGTGTTCTTAGAGTCTACTCATAATTTTTAGATCCCTGACTATGCTACTAGTATAAAAATAATATAGATCTAGTCCATATATTATCCATATATTATCTTAAGAAGGGGTTTTCTTTACATTTGTTACAGATACATGTTGGTGATGTATTTCAAAAGACTAGAGTCTAGAAAACAGAATCTAATGAAGAGATCCCTTGACAGTTTGGTCTAGTGGTTAAGGGATCAGGCTAGAAACCAGGAGACTGTGAGATTTAGTCCTACCTTAGGCATGAAAGCTGGTTGGGTGACTTTAGGCCAGTCACTTTCTTGCAGCTCAACTTACCTCACTGGGTTATAGTTGTGGGGAAAATAGGAGCAAGAAGGATATTATATGCATTCACTACCTCAGAGTTATTTATAGAATTATTTAAGGTGGTATATAAATAAATAAATAAGTACTACTTCCTCCATATTACGTCTTGATTTCTTTTCTTTCATAGAGATTTTTTTTAGAAACAATAATCCTTTCCCATATTCAAAAGATCATAATACTCCATCTCCTCGTACATTCAATAAAATCATTTAGAATATCTTTGGCCATGTTTTAAATAAATACGGTAAATATGGAGCAATAAAAGCTAATCATTTTATAGGCTGGACCTGACTAGCAAAGAAAAGAAAGGCTTTTGATTGCTACTAAAGAGTATAATAAGATTCTTCCAGTTGCTTTTCACAGGAGGTATAGATTTAACAACCTCTGAAGTACATGGAGGTCAGTAGACTTAGTTTAGAATGTATCATTTAAGAAAAAAATGGAAGATTCATAGCTATCAAATTATTATGTCCTTAAAACTCAACTTTAAAATGTAGAATACTGTATGTGTTTTGGATAGCTAAAATTCTAATAAATGGAAATTTGGTAGCTATAATATATGTGAAGTATTATGGATTCTAAAAGAAATAATATCTCAAAAGCTTGAGATAATTTGTTATTTCAAAAGCAAAACCAGCTCTAATCTAAGAAGTAAATATATCTTTAATTTTGCTGAATTGAGAATATAAAATAATCTTTTTATAAAAAAACAGAATAGCTGCAAAAAAAAAAAAACCAAAACAAATTTATGCAATTATTTTTTTCTCAGACCAGAACTCAACTCATCTGCCGTATCCCAGAGAATTTGCATCCTCACAACAGTTCTTTGTGATTGGATTTGTACCAACTTTATCAGGCACCATTTGACCATCAACTGTAGTTGTTGATTAAAAAGACATTTGAATGATCCACCAAGGCAAATCTAATTAAATTACATAAACCCAAACTGATGTTGGGATGAAGGCAATAGGAAGGAATTCCTATTGAATAAATGAGGCTTGCCTACCTGAGGGTGTACATTAGATTGAATTCTTAGTTCTTACTGAGTTTTCAGTTAATTTATTCTATTGGTTTTGTTATAATTCTAGTTGCCCAAGCCTGATATTTATATTTCAATAACACTAAAGAGGGAATCAACTACTTATTTAAGTACATTGCATGCCGTAGCAGTATGGTGAATCAGAAGCAACATTTGATTGCAAAGAGAGAGAAAAAAGATTTCCATATATTTTTCCCTCCACCTAAAGATTATAAAGTGCACTCTGACATATGATACCTTTACTGAATGGTTACTCACTGCTTTTACTAATGATGATTGATAAAGATACCTTAATTTTGCCGTGTAAATGAATGCTGTACTGACAGTTCCTCCTATGCACAAATTAAGCTCTTATTTTGGAAATTTTATCATATTTATTCATTCCTCTGGAAGAATGTCACCTTTTACATTTTTTAGAAATGATTCTGAAAGCTCATCCAGATTACATCTTGCACTTGAAATTCAGCCGGGGTTATGTTACAGTGGAGCCTGACAATTTTGTAATATGGGTATTTCAAACAGTGGAAGACAAAGCAAACCAACAAATCCTAATAATGTCTCTTTCTATGTGGGTTAATTAACATTTGTATATTTAGAAATTGGTTGAAAAGCCAGTTTTAACTATTACATTGCTTGCAAAGGCAGAGGCAAAGAGCTTGAGATCAGACAGGACCATTATCAAAACACAGTGCAGGTTGGCTGCACACTCATAGCTAAGAGAAAAAAATGGCAATAACTTATTTTGTTTTTATCTATTTAATTCACTTTAACTCATCAATGACTGTGGGCATTTTGCAATTAAAAGGAAATGTCATATATCTAACTGGAAGACCAATTCCACCTCCTTCCCTCCCTCCCTCC
>JANHJO010003579.1:355923-370091 GCA_032468235.1 Pseudoxyrhopus heterurus | reverse complement strand
AAATTTGTTTCGGTTCACAACCAACTCGGTTCACAACCAAAGTTATGGAACGAATTGTGGTCGTGAACCGAGGTTCCCCTGTATGTCACTTAGCAACAGAAATTTTGGGCTCAATTGTGGTTGTAAGTCGAGAATTGCCTATATTTTACAATGCTTGTTCAGTGGCTTTTGATGGCCAAATTATGTTGGCTTTCATTTAATATAGTAACCGGTAGCTACTAGCTGTCCGTTCCTTCTTCCCATACTCACTAAGGATGGAGTTGGGAGTAAGACCTCCAGGACAAGTCAGCACTGATCAAGATGCATAACGCAAAAGGCTTGATATGGAAAAAACAACAACAACTTCTTATCCAATGCAAAACAGTCCAGTGTGGATTTCACAGAACTTCAGAGAGGACCAAAGTGAGTGTTCTTTCTGACTATAAACTCTAGAGACCTGGATGGAAAACATCTGATACATAGAGCTTTCAAGGCCTAAAAACAGACATGCTGAAATGCAAGCTGCAGTACAGACTGTACACATTGATTAGCAAAACTCACAACAGTGAACATATTGTTGATTCCCGATTGTCAGCTAAATTGGTTCAGATACCACCAGGGGCCTTCTTTCCTCATATTTCTCTGCCATTTGCAGGGAATGTTAGCCAGATGTATCTTAATGCAAAGACTTGAGACTTAGATGATCCACCCTTGATTCATATGCTGAGTTCATACAACGCACATGGCTAATATGTGATGATCCTAGTTAGTAGCATTATGGTTTGCCCAATTTTCATTTTGATAAGTTTTTCCCCCCGAGATTGTGTCTTAGTATATTCTGCAAAATTGTGTTAACAACCAACTATAGATAAATGTGTACAAACCCAGATATTTGGTTAATTCAGATATCCATGGATTAGGATGTTTCCATAGACCTGGAAATATGATGACAAATTATAGGGGTGTGCACCATATTCAGATCTGGAAACACAAAATCATGGCAGCAAAACCTTTCCAAACTAAATGGTTCAGAACTGGAGTTATCCTAAAGCTTCATCAGATATTTGGAAGTATGGGAGCAAGTGCTAGGTAACAAAGAAAAGCTCCTTAAGAATAACTGATCTGCAGTACTTAAGAGAGGAATAAAAGCTAGCAGCTGGGTTAGGGTGGGACTCTAGCAGGTGAAAATAATGACTTATAATTTCTAGCAGGTCCCAATCAGTGGCTTCTTCTTTGAAGGTTTTTCAAGCTTTGGTAACAGCAGATCTTCAATTTCCTCCCTGGACTTCACTACAAACTTCATTTTGGTTAGTTTGGTTTATCTTATTGTATTTGAGCTTGGAAAGATGAACAGTTTTAGCTGGTTTCTAATATTCTGTAGTAGCACAATGCTTAAATTACCCATCTTAGAAAAAGTCAGGAATGGTGGCAAAACAGTGTTCTCCTAGGTAGAAAAGGTCTTTTTTTTTTAACTGAGGGGTGATTTTACTACTGGTGTTCAAAAATAACATTGAGTGGGTGGGGGAATGGAAATGCCATGTTGCAGGGCTGTTGTAGATTTCAGTCTTGGTGTAAGAAAGTACAGAAACAAGTTTTTGTAAGAGATGGTGGGATCTGGTCAGGTGGACATTGAAGAACATCAATGTTCAAATTCTTCTAGAACTGTTCCTTAATATTCTTTGACTGTGTCATCCTTTTCTGTCCTATTCCATTTTCTGTGTGTTTGTGTGGGCACCAACCGAGCAGAAAACTAAGTGGTCTTTAATGGTCTTTCATTTATCATAACTTTCTAGTTCCTGCACTTATCCTTCTGAAGTGTGGCAGATTTTTGCTTAGGGCCATCGCTGTGATGGCTATCCATTTTCATATAAATTGCTCTAAAGTCTGGGAAGTGAATTGTTGTATATGGGGGGAAAAATTAAATCTCCCCTTCTCTCAAATGGTCGCATTCCTAGCTATTTCAGAATTTGTAGTTTCCTGTCTTAGGGTCATCTCTCTGCAAGGTTAATTTGAATAAAAATGGGGCAGGGAAGGTACCCCTTCTGTTGAACCCACAAACTATAGAGTTCCATAGAGATGCATCTCTACCAGATGTGTTCATCTGACTCATGAGCTTGTTAAAGGCAAATACTGTTACTGTCATCCAGTTCAAATTTTAAAATTGAAAAAGCTCCTAAATAACTTTAATGGAGAAATGAAGACCTGCTCTATTTTTACATGCATGATGATAAGGGCAAAGCTTTAATTGCATAGTTATGGCCCCCTCCTTCACTCCTCCCTCCCTGTAGATATCTCTGAATGCCTTTCAAAAAAAGTGAGATCCAGTAGAAGAGAACATCTTTAACTCAGGGTTGAACTATGGAGACCTTGGTGTTGTCTGAGCTTGGTTGAACTGGCTGCAAGAAAGCAAGTTGGATCCCTTTAGAATTTAATCTCCTTAACTTTTATCACACACAGTTCTACCTTGTGGAAATCCCCATCAATAGCCAAATGACATTTCCATTAATAGCCTTCATTAGATGAACTTTGATAAACTCATGTCTTTCATATCTTGCTAAGCTACAATATGGGCTGTTTTATTCTGACAAATCAAGTTGCAGAAAGCTAACAGTATAATTACTTTAAAATTCAATGACTGACCCTCAGCAAACCACAAATAAGCATGACCTTGGATGTGGTCAATATCTTAGACTCCAGCCCACCTCATAAAACTGTTGTGTATGAAAACTTGCATAATTGAGAAAGTTCAGAAAAGCCCTGAACTGTCAGAGGAAAGGTGGGATATAAATGTATTTGTTCATGAGATTTCTGTACTCCCATATTTCCAAAGGACTCTTGGTGGTCTATCATTATCTGCAGTGATCAAAGCACATTATAATAACTTGGATCAATTTAGAAGAGCAACCAAGAAAACCCATAGAAATTATTTCAGTGCTAAAGCAGCATAGCTGGCTAGGGAATTCTGGGAGTTGAAATCCACACATCTTAAAGTAGCCAAGATTGAGAAACCCAATTCTTCATTAGGAGAGTTGGCTGGGAATCCTGGGAGTTGAAGCCCACTCTTGTTGAAGTTCCCAAGATTGGGAAACACTGTTATTGAATTGACCTAGAATTGTTTTTGGTTTCTTCAACCATGGCTGTTCTTTTGAGCCAGATAAAACCCAGCCATGCCTACTACCTCTGTGTCTTCTGAACACACACGGCATGAATGAAAACGGTGTAGTAATTATTACTCTGAAGCTTTCTGAAATAAAAAGAATGGGAGGTTGCCATGGGAGCAACAGCAGTGGCAGCAGCAGCAACAATAACAGCTCATTTGTAAAAAAGCTTGAAATGTTCCAAAGTACAAATTACCTCTTGTTGTAATAAATGGTGTTACGGACTAAGACGAACTTCCTGGCTGATCAGAGAGCCCAAAACTGTTGAGAAGAAGTCAAAGGGGAAGACTCGAATCGTTGACTTGGTTCAAGGAAAGAAGCCTGCCCGTCTTCTGTGGGTTCTCCAATGTCTTGGACCCGGGACTATTGAATCTCAGCCACAAAAATCCAAACTGCTTACTAGTGATTCTCTCAGGGGTTTTGCAACTTGGACTCGGTAGTTCTCATGGTAGCCATAAGGTGCAACAGGAATAGAAGTACAGAGAGTCCTTGACATGCAGCCATTTTGTTTAGGGGACTGTTCAAAGTTACAGCGGCATTGAAAAATTGACTTATAATCAAAGGTGCTTTTTCAAAAGGCAACCAGATTACATTTTTTCCTCGAGGAAGAGGACGTTTTGCTTCTCATCAGTGATGAAGTTTCTTGAATGAGAAGCGAAACATCTTCTTTCTCAAGGGGAAAAAACCTAATCCAGTTGCCTTTTGAGAAAGCTCCTTTGAGACAACCATGATGTGGATGACTGAGAATCTCCATAGACATTATCGGTCTTCGCAGTTATGACTATCAAAGCATCCACACAAGAGCCTTGAGTGGTGCAGCGGTTAAGAAAGCTGTACTTAAGTAATTAAGTATTCAGCTCCCAGCTGCCTGCAATTTAGCAGTTCAAACCCCACCAGGCTCAAGGTTGACTCACCCTTCCATCCTTACCAGGTAGGTAAAATGAGAACCCAGATTGTTGGGGGCAATATGCTGACGCTTAGATGGGGTTGGGGGCAATATATACGCTTAGAGATTGTTGGGGGCAATATATACACTTAGAGAGGGTAGCAAGGCCTGATAGGCGGTATATAAATACAGTGCTATTGCTATTGCTATATGAAATGTAGTTTCCTTGCACATTTTCTTCTTCATACCACAAGGAAGAGAGATTTGATATGGACAAAGCAATCGGAGTTTCACTTACTGGTTTAAGGACTTCCCCCTAGGAGGCTAGCAGAGCCCACCCATAATATGGAATATGTCCAGCTTTTTCTCTTAGCAGAAGGTGAACCCCTGACCCTGGCAGCCTGAGGTAAAAGTGCTGCCTACTGAGTCACTGATACCATGCCATCAGCAAGTTGAAAGACCAGCTGCAGACTTCAGAGAGATAATTATTTCAATGTGTAAAGAATTGGTGTGGAAATGCAGCTCACACAGATGGCATGACAAAATGGTTGTGTTGATACAGTATATATATATATATACTGTATATATATATATATATATATATTATTATTATTAGTTATGCATGTATATATTCTACTTACTAATAAATTTAAGAAGAATTTTCCCATCCATTTAGATTAAAGCTTCAAAGTCATTTCATCTAAATGGGTGTCACTTAAAATGGGCCTTGTTATTAATTAACTGCATTTATTAATATTTATAAATATAATTTTTTGGGATTATTGAATCAGAGTTGCATTACATGAATAGGAATTACAGACAGTTGCAAGTAAGAATCAGAAAATTAATGATTTCTCAAGAACAAAAACAACTTTGGACAAGGAAATGAACATTTTGATAAAGCTAGGTGTTTTTGTTTTAGGGAATCAAGGTCAATGCACTGTACACGCTTATTTGAATATAAGTGTAATGATCTCATTGAGTTTTAATTCTGAGTAAACACAGGTAGGATTGCACTGTAAATCTTGATAAAAAATGTCCTGCAGTTCTTTCTATTCTTATGTCAATGTACATAACCTTCAAAATTTCTGGATAATCTTTTAGCTGTAATCATTTAGCTTCCTATTCAGTAGCCACAGAAAACTCATATAGTGGATCTGGATCCAATTCAGCTTTAGCCATATAATGAAATCAAGGAAATAGCCACAACTGGTAAACTCCACTATTTTCAATTGGACTAAGCAGATTCAGAGACCCTCCCCTTAATATTTTTTAAATGAAAGCTAATTTAATTTATTTTCAGTGCTGAAATTGTTGACAAATTATTAATCATATAAGTTTTTTTTAAAGAAAATATGATTATGGCCACTTGACAGTGTTATATGCTTTGCTGACATGTTTACACATGACAAAACAATGGCCAATTGTAGCTCTTTATTACCTCTATATAGTATGATTTACAACATTAGGAAATGTGTAAGTCAGTTTATCCCCTTCCCGTAAGGAGCTGAACACACAGCAGACCTTGCTCTGAGATAGTTAAGAAACAAGTAAAAATATGCTATATACATTTTATAAACAAATAAATTTATCTCAATAGAACACAGGGCATCATTTTGCTCTGTAAAATTGTTAGTTTGCAGATTATTTCATTTATTTACATATGGCAGTAATATCAAAATTAATCTTATAACATGACAAAAGCTATGTGTTAAGACACTTTGCTATCCCAATAATCATGAAGTACTTTCATCACGCTAACTTATGCTGCATACTATAATAGCTTTGTCTTATTTTTGGAAAAGAAAAGTGATATTAGGTAAGAAATTAAAAGTAGTATTATCACTAGTTTATGTAGAATGTACTAATATTCTTCGATGTGCTGCTGTGGAGTTGGGCAGGTAATTTTATATGTTTTTCCCTGTTGTGGTTATATCAGTATTCAACAGTGCTTAAATATTTTCTGCACTACTATAAGTAGCCCTAGAACACTGAGCCAAACATCCGCAATAGACAGCCTTGGCTGCCAATGTCTATATGGCTGGGAATGAGTTATATGAAACCCAAGTCTCCACTTCCTTACAATGTAGTCTGAATATCGCATCAAGTAGTTGTTAAGTTTGTGAATGAAAGTAAATATATACAGTATGTCCCAGGATAATGTTGCAGGATCCAATTGAGTCAGTCCCTGGGACAAAGTTTTATTCTTCCAAGCTTTTGGGCTTGGGCTGGAGCTTATCATTGTTAAGGTCTTCTGGAGCATTTTCTGGTCCTGAGTATTGATGTATGCTATCAACCACATATCCATAATATGTTCTGATAAATGTAATGTGAGATTTGCATGAATTGAGGTGTTCAGAAGGGAGACTATGATGACAACATACTGTAACTTTTATTCTTCATAATGCTACCTGTAAATTGTGGAATTGAAGTGCAGATGCACATTATACAAAAATGACACAAATATCTAATGCTAATAATGGCAGTATAAAGTATACGTTTCAGAGGATAGAGTTGTCAGAAGGGTGAGGATAAAATCTTGTAGTTAGGCTTCAGATTGTCCTTACACTGCCTCTGTCCGTAGTTCTCTTGAGATTATCTACAAAGAGACCATTTGCAAGGTAATTTTGACATGTTCATTTCTCCACTAGAAGGCTTCTGGAATCTATTATGAATTTTGAATTGATGTCACAAACAGTAACAGATGTTGCACTCCAGGTGGGGGTTGAAGAGGGTTTTGGTGTTTTTTTGTTTGTTTGTCTTTTCTCCTGCTTCATTACTTACCTGTCTGAGGAACAAGCATTTTGTCTGTTGTTTTGTCCATTTGCTTATGGGTTAGGCAACTTGGTGCCCTTCAGATATTTTAGATTATTATTTCTACGATATAATCTATTCCTATTGGCCATATTACTTAGGCTGCCGAGATTTAGTCCAAGGCACCCAGAGAATACCGAATTGCTTTGTGGTGTTTCAGCTGCTCTTCCATAGGAAATATTGGAAAGCTAGAATATTCATTTTTTGAAGACAGTTGGGCATATGTCTTTTGCAAGCATCATTTAGATCTGTGTGCACATGTTCCAGTATTCTAGCTTCTGTGGTTAAGCCAATTTATTTTCTTTTTTCTTTTCAAGTGGCAAACATGTTTTTGACAAAGATATTGTAAATCATAAAGAGCTAAGGCAATTTTGAATATTTGAAATGATAATTTAGGGCTGAAGTCTTTTGTACTCAAATCCTGATGGATTCATAATTGGCTGACCAACCTCACCCAGTGTGTAGTCCTCAACTACATCTACATATAGGGAAGCTGGCAGTGGGGTACTTTGAGGGTCTATCTTGGGCCTAGTGCCCTTTAACATCTTCATAAAAGATCTAGATGAGTGGATTGAAGAGGCATTCATCAAGTTTGCAGATGACCCCAAGCTGGGGAAAATTACTAATACTTTGGAACATAGACTCAAGATTCAGAAGGATCTTAACAGATTTGAACATTGGGCCCTATTCAATGAGATTTAGTTCAGTGGTGAGATAAGTAAGGTCCTACACATAGCAGGAAAAACCAGATGTACAAGTAGAGAATAGGCAGTACCTGGCTCAACAGCAGTGCCTGTGAGAGGGATCTAGGTGTCCTGGTGGAATACTACTTGAGTCAGTATGTTTGCAGCTACCAAACAAAAGCCAATGCAGACCTGGGCTGCATCAAGAGAGGGATAATAGCAAGATCACAAGGAACTCGAGGCTAAATTGAATGATTGACAGGGCTAGGTATGTCTAGCCTATCGAAGAGAAGGACTAGAAGGAACATAATAACTGCTTTGTTCTTGAGGGGTTATCACAGAGAAAAGGGGGTTGATTTATTATGTAAACCACCAGAGCGGAAGCTCGTTAAAGAGAGATCCAACCGTTACCCAGATGTAAGAGAACTTTTCTGAAAGTTGTGGATGCTGCATCACTGGAGGTTTTCAAAAATTGACTAGACAATTATTTGATTGGGAAAGTGTAAGGCTCCTGCCTTGAGCAGGGGATTAGACTAGAAGCCTTCCAAGATCCCTTCCAGCTGTATGAGTCTAAGTCCTATGTTCTAAGTTCATGTTCCTACTTAGTGCTAAACCCATTAAGTCATCTTGAGTAATTATATCTCAGATCCACTTGCCTCTCAGGATGACTATGGAGCTAAAAACACAGCTTCATCTCTGGTGAAAGTACAGCAGAACAAATACAACTAGAGGATTTGAAGGGTATGATTTTAAAGAGTGAAGATGGTGACCTCCAATAGTTCAATCAAAGCCATGTTTATATGTATCCCTACAGAATGCAACAATAATATTAGTAATGCTCTTAATTTTTGAAATTTATAGGTGGTGATATTCTCACTATTATATGCTAAAAACCAAGATATTTTCCTAGTGTGCAACTCTTGTTGGTGAATAAACTTATGACTTGAAGAAGCATTTCAATGTGACCCTAATAACCTACAAACATCCAGTCAAATAGCTTGAACCTAGACATATGGAAATGCAGATGGGTTAGCAGGCCCTGGTGAAACATAAAACTGCAAAAGACACTGAAGATGTCCTCTCCATTTTAAGACCATTTTTTTAAAAAAAAAAGTGAAATAAACATTGAACAAAAATAAATGACCAAAAACTACTTGCAATTTACTTTCTTCAACTCAGTAGCTATGAAGCTTCTTTCGAAGTATTAGCTATTTCCTCCTTGCCCCCTTCACACTATGGTATATTTAATTCTGTATGTAGTCCATTTCTTCTCACTCATTAAGGAATGAATCTGGTTTTGTTCAATATTGTATATACATTGCACCCATAAATATTTAAACTAAGTCAATATAGTACCTCAAACATGGAAAAGCTTTCATTATAAACTGGGGATGGGAGGAGCTTTTAGAATATTCTATTCGTTAGCCAAATGTTGCCCTTTGAGGGAGGAGTATGTAAGCCAAAAATACAATATATTTTTTGCCTGATGCTCCAGATTAGCTCTTGATTTTCATATTTTATATCTCTAGTGACCTGGAGATGCAAGAAATCAGTGGACTCCCCCTTTCAAAAACAGCAGAATCTGCTCAGCAGAATCTGGGGCTAATTTCCTTCTTTTGCTTCAACAAAGGTGCCTCAATTGGATTTTCAAGCAATAGAATAAATAGTAATTGTTTTATAGGGAAGTATGGTGAGATTGTTCTTAAATGGAAGTAACTAGGGTCAGACAATATATATATATATGTTTATTGTTTTACTGTTAATAAAAATGATTGTCTGTATAGATATTTTCCAGGAAGAAAATACTGACTAGACAGACTGGATCTTCAAAAAAATGCACTATAGATTCTTAGAAACCTTTGTAAGAGCAATAAACAGCAAAAGTTTTCTTTTAAATCTTCAGACTGGCAATGTTTCATACTTTAACTGCACATGTGTACCTCTAAATATGTTTGTTATTACACCAATTCATCATTTTTTTTAAAAAAGTATTAAAAAGTGAACGTATTTATGCCAATAATATCAAACTCAACCACATTTAGTATTTGGGTCTTAAATAATCCTATCTTTTTGCATATTTAAGGACAGAGTCCTTTAGATTCCTGTAATTAAAATTGTGCGTTTATTTATTATATTTCTAACTTGCAACTTCCAGCATAGCCCAGTCTGTGGCAGTATGTTTATAAATTCTATAAATAAATATATTACACGAGCATTTAAGTCCACCAGAGTCAGAAAGGCTGGCATTAACCAGGGAAAAGTGTTTTTTACAGACAATAGAAAAAATCTGTTTTTAAATCACTTTGGAGTTGATTTATGCTTGCTTGGGCATAACTTAGAGTGTCATAACAATGAGATCCAGAATAGGACAAGGAAGAAATGGAGCAGACAGATCTACTGTCTCATCCAAGGTCATATTGGCTTGTGCCAGTTACAAAAACAAAACTTTTAAGAAGTTTCTCCTCTGTTGAGTATAACTGGAGGATAGATTTATGTATGAGGAATCCATTTCTTGAGCATTCTCTAAACTGCCATCATCTTGCAATTGGAACACTCAGTTTTTGGAGAGTTCTATGTGGTGCTATCTATAACAATATTAGCAACTAGCAATAGCATTTAGACTTATATACCGCTTCATAGTGCTTTACAGCCCTCTCTAAGTGGTTTACAGAATCAGCATATTGCCCCCAACAATTTTGGGTCCTCATTTTACCAACCTCGGCAGGATAGAAGGTTGAGTGAGACTCGAACTGCCAAACTGCTGGCACTCAACAGTCAGCAGAAGTAGCCTGCAGTACTGCACTTTAACTACTATGCCAGCATAGCTCTTAGTCCATATCTGTGTGGAACTGTAGGAACCATCTCCTGTTCATGGCTTGCTGGTAAAAGGCACTTATATCTCATCCTAGGCTATTCCAACAAGCTGGATAGGATGGGGATCTGAGTCATCTATAAGCAGTCAATGGTTGACAGCCAGATACATAAGCCATCTCCTATTGGAAAATATTGTACTTCAAGTACCCTCATGTGAAAGAAAATTTTTGCCACTCTTGATTGTGCCCAGATGTAGTTGTCAAGCCACTATTAAGTTTTCAGGATGCTTCACCACCAGTTTTATATTTAACATTCTAATTGAGTGCTACACTGGTAAATCTCTGTGCAGATCTGCTTTTTCTCATGAAGGCAGAATTCCATAATAATGAGTGATTAGAGAAAGGGAAGTGAATTATACATTCATGAATGCATGATGCAGGCATAAAGATTTAAAATGTACTTAATGACAACAAGCTTCCCTTCTGGAAATAATGTTTTGCAAAAGGGCTTGTGGAGATCTGCCTTTTTGTATAATAATTCATTCAGTACATTAACATTTTTCAATCAAAGCCAGCATTAAGAAACAAAAGGCATGAGGAAGGGCAGGAATTCAACTAAATGGATTAACGTATATTTCTACAACTCTGTTCTGAAGTCATTTTTTCCATCTGCTCTGAGAATCATTTCATTGTCCTGTAAAATGTGCAGGCAACCAGATGAGACTTTGTACTTGCATTCTAATATCTTTGTTTTTAAGGGCTGAAAATGGAATTAATAGAAGTGTGGGACTATCTGTTACTTTGAATGTACTTTGATCCACAATCTTGTCATGTGCTTGCAAAAATCCAGGAACATGGCTTACCATTTCTGTCACTGTCTCTCTGTTGTTAACTTTCCACCTCCACCTCTTTTCTGGGTCCAGAAAGCTTTTCTTCAAAATTCAGAGACAAATGGTTACAAAGTATTTATTTACTTACTTACTTACTTACTTACTTACTTACTTACTTACTTACTTACTTACTAATATAAAACTTCTTAACTGCCTATCTGCCTCATAGAGGGGCTCTAAATATCAGCCAGGCAATAGATCATGACAATAATGTGTCTCTTTATGTCCTGCAGTAATCAAATATTATCACATTTCTGTCAACCCAGCTTCTCTCCCTGAACAGTTGCATTGCCTAGATTTAATGGGTAGGAATTCTGGGAGCTTAATTTCAACTTCCCTGGAGTTGAAAGTGGATAAATCCTTCTTTCTTCAACACTGCCATATTCACATAAGCACATAAGCAGCTGTTTGCTGGCCACTCGGAAAAAGTCAATGATTAAATTAGTGCTGAAGTTGAAATTGATTTTGCCTCCAGTGGGTAGCAGCATGAATTGGATGGAGCTACAATATATGTGTATGAAGGGATGCCTATTCAGGTAGGCATAAAGCACTCCTCACTGACAGTTCTGGAGCTGCTTCTTCCAGTCTTATTTTTGGACATAACATATCGGGAATCTACTCTGGAATTTTTTTTTTAAATTTGTTTGTCAAACATATACAGATAAAGTGTAAACATAAACATGAGCAAATAAAGTATATATAGGTAAATGGGGACAGTAGGACAGGGACGGTAGGCACACTGGTGCGCTTATGCACGCCCCCTTTACCGACCTTTTAGGAATGGGGTGAGGTCCACAGTGGACAGTTTGAGGTTGAAGCTGTGAGGGTTTGAGGCTGTAACAACGGAGTCAGGTAGAGTATTCCAGACATTAACTATTCTGTTGCTGAAGTTGTATTTCTTGCAATCAAGTCTGGAGTGGTTTACCTTGAGTTTGTATCAATTGTTTGCACGTGTATTATTGTGGTTGAAGCTGAAGAAGTCCAGTTCCAGTTGTTGCTTTGTTGGTGACAAAGACACTTTTGCTTTGCTGGTGACAAAGACACTTTTGGTACTGTACAAAAAAGGTCTAGGAAAGTCTATATTCTGGCATGCAGTATTCTTTATCTGTAGAAACTACTCTAAGAATGGCAATTGCAGTAATCAAGAATACCATCTTACTAGCAATGACTTCCTTGCAGGTTAAAATGGAAAGAATACAAGTCACCCAAAGAATGTTGTACCAACTTTGAAGTGACTTCATTTGCTAGTTATTTGTTTCTAAACTGAATTCCAGCTGCTGCTTTTCTTTTTAAACCTCTAAATAATTTTGTCACAGTTTATTAGAGAATATATTTTCTATGACAAAGTATCACTTTAGTCATGAAGATAAACCTTGGAATAATATACAGTAGTTGTATATTATAGTTGCTGGTGCAGTTGAACGGTTGAGTTGTACAGCAGTCCTTGAGATATGACCAGAATTGGGTCCAGAATTTCAGTTGCTAAGTAAAGGCTGTTGTTCAATGAATCATGCTTGATTTTATGACCTTTTTTTTTTTGCAAAGCTGGCTGGGGAATTCTGGGAGTTGAAGTCCGCCTGGCTTCAAGTTGCCAAGGTTGGAGATCCCTGGTTTAGCAAATCACTGCAGTTGTTAAATGAATCACATGGTTGTTAAGCAAATCCAGCTTTCCCCATTGACTTTGCTTGTCAGAAGCTGGCTGGGAAGATTGTTGTGTTTGTTGTTATTATTACTACTACTACTACTACTATTGATCATCACGCAGTCAGCCTGGGTTTGGCATTTTTCTCTACCTATCGAGTCTTTACCAAGGACCTGGGATAGGCAGATCTGGATGTTTGACGGTGTTTCAGATATCATCGCAGGATGGAAGCTGTTCTGAGAAAAGCCACCTTTTGCAATTGACTGATGATGAATTTGTCAGTGCCAATAGTTTTCAAGTGGTACTCCAGGTTGTTTTGGGACTGCACCTATTACTATTGGTACTACCCTTGTTTGTCTTTGCCACAGTTGTTCTATTTCTATTTGTAGGTCTTTGCATTTTGTTATATTTTCTAGTTATTTCTCTTCTTTTCTGCTATCTCCAGGTATTGCCACATCCACTGTCCAAACTTTTTTGTCTTATCAACAATTGTTAAGTCTGGGGTGCTTTGTGGTTTCTGTTTGAATTCTAAAGTCCCAAAGAAATTTACGGTATCTTCTTCATTTTCTATGACTTTCTATTATTGTTGTTGTTATTATTTTTATATATTTTATTCATTAAACATAAAACTCAGTAAACTGAACATTCAAAAATGCATCACAAATACCATTGACCGGTGCTAATGGTTGATACGGGTTGTTGCCAGCGTCCTCGGTGTCAATCAAGTACCTTCTTAAGATGTACAATGTTCCAAATAGCACACTTTTTTGCAGTGCTGCTGGTGTTATTTCAGAAAGCTACAATTTCTTGATGTATTTTATAAAATTCTTGGAAATGGTACCAAGTGCCCCAATGACAATGGATATCACTGTTACATGTTTCAACCATAATTGCGTAGTTTCGATGGCCAGGTTGCAATATTTCGTGATTTTTTCCAGTTCTTTTTCTTCGACTCTGGCGTCTCCTGGTACCGCGATATCAATAAATTGTATGTTTCGATTTTTGACAACTGTGATATCTGATGTGTTGTGTTCCAAATTTATTTCTTTATTTAATCATATTGTATGCCGCCCAACTCCCAAAGGACTCTGGGCGGCTCACAACAAGATATAAAAAAACAGTATAAAATCGATATAAAACATAGCACAATAAGTCATAAAATGCATTCAATAAAACAACACAACATACTCCATTTCAACTAGACCCCACAGGTCTTCTATTAGGTGAGGTCAATGGCCCCAAGCCTGCCGAAAGAGCCAGGTTTTCACAGCTTTCCGGAAGGCCAGCAGAGTGGGGGTGGTCC
>JANHJO010003579.1:341067-355823 GCA_032468235.1 Pseudoxyrhopus heterurus | reverse complement strand
AAGCATTGATCAGCGCCTGGAGCCAGCCTCGTGTCACCTCCCTGCTGGCCGAAACCAGCCAGGAGGGGCACGGGTCCAACAAACAAGTGGAGGAACTCATCACACCTATGGCCCTGTCCACTTCCTCAGGGCTCACAGGCTCAAACTCCTTCCATACAATGGGACTAAGACCTGCCCCAGTCATCTCAGTAGGACTTGCCCAATCAGAGTCCAGGTCCGTCCGAATCTGAGCAATTTTATCCAACAGAAACTGTACAAATTCCTCAGTCCTCCCTTGTAATGGTTCCTCCACTCTCTCCCAATTAAGGAGAGAGTGAGTCACCCTAAACAAGGCATCTGGGTGAGAGTCTGTGGATGCAATAAGTGTGGAAAAGTACGAGCACTTTGCCGCCCTTATTGCCACTAAATAAGTCCTAATAAAAGCTCTTAGAAGTGCTCGGTCAGATTCAGATTTACTGGCCATCCGGCATCACTCTAAATGTCTCTTCTGGCGCTTCATCTCCCGGAGCTCCTTGGTAAACCAGGGAGGCTTCTGGGATCCATTACCAGAGGGAGGTCACAAAGGCACAACCCGGTCCAGCGCCCCGGTCACTGCCCTGTTCCAGGCAGCAACCAGGGCTTTGGCCGGGCTGTGGACAAGGAAATCAGGTACCTCCCCAAGCTCCCTCTGAAACCCTTCAGGGTCCATAAGGCACCTGGGGCAGAACCACCTAATCGGTTCCGCCTCCCAGCAGCAGGGGGGGCATCCGAAAACCCAACCTCAGCAGGAAGTGATCTGTCCATGACAAGGGAAGAGTGACTATGCCCCTTAATTCCAGATCCTGTCTCCACTGCCCGGAGAGAAACACCAGGTCGAGTGTATGTCCACCTCTATGAGTTGGACCCTGAACTACTTGGGTTAGGTCCATGGTTGTCATGGAAGCCATGAACTCCTGGGCCACATCAGAGGTCTTGCCAAGGGATGGCAGGTTGAAGTCCCCAAGGACCATAAGTCTAGGGAACTCCACCGCCAGCCCGGCTACTGCCTCAAGCAGCACAGGCAGGGCTGTTGCCACACAGATGGGAGGCAGGTACGTGAGTAACAAGCCGGACTGAATCCCTGAGTCCAACTTCAAGAGGAGAGATTCACACCCGGCAATCTCCGGGGCAGTGATCCTGCAAGGATGGAGGCTTTGATGCACAATAACTGCCACCCCCCCACCCCTGCCCTGGAGTCATGGCTGATGCAATACCTGTAACCTGTCCAGGCACATTTCCGTGAGGGGCACACACCCCTCCAGGCCCAGCCAGGTTTCAGTTACACAAGCCAGGTTGGCCCTCTCCTCCAGGATCAAGTCCTGGAACAGGAGGGCCTTGTTGAAAACTGACCTGGCATTGAACAGCAGCAGCCTGAGTCCAGGGCCCTGATTTCCCAAGTCACCAGGTATATGAGATGAGCCAGGTGAACCAGAACCAAAGGGGCCGGAACACATAATCACTTTGAGACAGCGGGTCCTAGTTCCCCGAGAGTGGCTCGCCCCTCAGCTCCCCGCCATACCTACCTCTCCCAGTCACCACCGAAATTCTCCGGCTCTCTATATCCACAGAGAATCCCCCCCCACAATACCGGTCCCCCTCAGCAGGCAGGGGGCCCCATCCATACCTCTCCAGGGAGCACACCCAGACCCCAACCTGCTTCTGTTAGTACACTTAGCAGTGGGGTCTATGTTGGCTTCCCCTGGATCACTCGTCATCAAACACACATACAATCACTCTACCATCATGTATATCCACAAATGTATACACAAAACAATGAATGCAACTAACAACCACACAAACATACAGACACACCCCTCCCCACGTTAACCTGAGGTGGATTTGCCATTGTTAAGTTCTTAATGTTCCCGTCACGGGTTCAGTCCCAGAAGGAAGAAGTGGCTTCAAACCTAAACCAGGTCTATTTAAGTCAAGGTTCGATAAATAGTTGTAAAATCTAGCCAGAATGTTTTTAAAAGCAACAGGCAAATTAGTCTGATGGGCGGGTTCCAGTAAGTTCTTTGGTGCCCGAGCATAAATCATACCTCCGAGTTTAGCCCCAAAGGACAAAACTATGGTGATAAAAGTAACCGCTGCTGGAGCCAGCATTCCAAGGCCAGGACTGGTGAACACTGTCCCAAGTCTGAAGGTCGGGGCTACCCATAGTGCGGTTGTTGTGGTCACAGTGATGTTAATGGAGGTTGAAATAATCCCAACAGTCAGACCGATAGAGGTATTGATAGAGGCCGGAGCTGTTTCAAAAATCGGACCTGTGGGTGCTGATCTGTCTGTATTCGAAAGTCTCACAAGATCTTCACTTTCTCATTTTCGATAACTTTTTCCACTTTATGTTCCTATGACTTTTTGGATACAGGTAAGTCGTATTTTTTACATAATGACCAATGGATTAATTTAGCAACTCGGTCATGTCTAGCTTTGTAATCAGTTTGTGCAATTTTGCTGCATTCATATATTAAATGTGAAATAGTTTCGACTTTGTCATTGCAAAGTCGGAAATTATTATTATTATTTATTTTTATTTATTTATTTATTTTCTTACATTTATATACCGCCCTCTCCCAAAGGGACTCATTATTTTTTGTTATTTAAGATTCCTAAATAACAAATTAATTAAGATTCTTCCATTCAATTCACAGTCTGAGACTGGTAAAAACTTAACAGTTCAAGTCCTAATCAAAACCTAAGAGCTGTTGAATTGTAATCACATGACAGTGTGAGGATTGGTCAGTAGTCACTTTTTTCAGTACTGTTTTAACTTTGAACGGTTACAACTATGCTGTTGTAAATCAAGGTACACAAGGCAATCATATTCATATATATACAGTATATATATATTCATTCCACACCCCTCCCAAGTGGCACAGCCTGAGCCTGAGTTCATTTAGGGAGAACCCTAAAACAGCGACTGACTTGCCTAGCAGGCCCTGAGGCAAGACAATTTGTGGCCCTATGCTGATATCCACCCTTTATTACTTCATTCTTGATGTTTCCTTCCTTTTTCTCTTTCATTTATTACAGGATATGTTTTTTTACTTGCTTTTTTGATTGCTTAGTCATTTACACAAGTGTAGCAGTTTATGAACTAAATGAATGACTAAATATTCAAAATGAGCTCCATGGGGTTTACTTTCAGGAAAATGGGCAAAAATCTTTTCAGTGCTTTCCTTCCTCTTAGGCATTCAAGAATTGTTTTTTCATTGGGAGGCTCCTTTTATTTTTCTAGAAATTATTTATTATATTTTTAATGAAATTTTTAGTTGGAGACATGCTGTTTTAATTTCCTTGTTATTTCAGTGGATTTGATTTTTTTTTAAAATAGCAATCTTTACTAGTTTTGTTTGAAAAGAACAGAATGGGATCAGTGCATCTAGAATAGCCATAATTCTATATGAAAATGAGATCTGACGCAGCCTTGCCTGTTTCCATCGATCTGTTCTTCTCGCCCTCTTTAACTTCCTGTACTAGCACTAATGTTTGCTTGGTTTTAGTCATTCCTGCTACCCTTTGTTAGCTCCCAATCCATCTTTAGATTTCTAATATCCACTTTCTCCTTTGGCTATTATAAGCTCTCAAGAAACTTAGGTAAACATTTATACTAGTGTGAGGAGTCAGGGGAGAAGGGGTCAAACCAGAAAGCAAGGAATAAAAAGAAAAACTGGAATAGCATATTCTCAGATCCTCTGTTCACCTACACACACTGATCCCCTCAGAACCTTACTTGGTATGATGATGGGAAGCAGAGACTGATGACAAAAATCAGTTATACTCTTGTCCTCATACATTCTTTTTTTATGGTTATTTTTGTGTGTGAACATTGTTTAGTATATTATCAGTGTTACTTAAATGCTGAGCAACAGATGTAGATGCAGGAATGATAGCAAAAGAGAGAAAAATATAGATTTTTGAGATAGTCAGCCAGGTCAGTGCTAAATTCATCTTTTTGTTCCACCAGCTCCTAAAGGGAATCCAATTCTAAATGTTACTTGTGGTGAAAGGGGGAAGTCATCTTGGGTGATTTTTCCTTCCCTATAGAGATTTCCATGGACACTGTCTTCTCCTGTCTCTGCTATCCTGGAAAAGAATGGGAGCAGATTTTCAGTATGCCTTAGTATTCAGTATGCCTTAGATTTAGTAAACACACCTCTCTTTCTATTAGTAGGATATTTTTACTAGAGCTGGAGACTTCTTCTCCCATAAAACATTCTTTGATTGGCAAGAGGTTTAATTTTGATCCAAAACATTCACTATGTAAATGAACAAATAAAGACAATCGTCAGCAGTTGTGATTGTGTTCAAATTATACCTATTCAAGTCCACTTTGATTGCAGACCAGGACATGAAAGTAATAATTTTGAAAAGGTAGAGGTTGGGAATAAAGTCATAATGTATATTCTCAACCTCTTCTCCTCAGTGATGCTAATTTGAGTTTATACATTATCATAAGCCATTTTTCAACCACAGATAGTTGTACAGTATGTCACAATGGCTGGTTTGTGAAATCCACAGAGCCATAACTCACAAGAGCACAGTCACACAGCAGGCACAATTTAAAAATCCAAACCACATTATGGCTTTGTGTGATATCTGAACCAAGCCAGCTATGTTCTGCCCAAGTCTAAGAGGATGAGGAATTTAGGCACAAATAAGTGAAAGGAACAAGAGATTCCACCTGGAAAGAATAGGAAAATGGAGCTGTTGCATGAAGAGAGGAAATGAAAGAGGAATGGGAAAAGCAGAGCAACCTACAATGAGAAGGCCAAACTTTTTCCATTCTTTGAGTTCTTTTCCTTCGGAAATAATGGAAACCAATTATACAGTTTCACAAATAATAAAAATAATAATAATTAAAAACAGATCTCCTCAGGAAGGTATAACTGGGCGGGAATGGTTGGCTTTCGAGAACTGTTCTTGTTTGGAATTCACTTTCCAAAAGTGAGGATTAATGTTAACTGATTCAAGTACAACTGGGAATCTACAGACTTTACCCAGTACTAATGATTTCATTATATCCACAGGGTGAAGTACATCCTCTTTCATCATTATATAAACAAAATAACACTGCTTTTGGGTGATAGTCTCACCTGCTTTTGAAGAAAAGTCTTTTTAATAGATTTTTTTGGGGAGGAAGCCTTCACTTTTATCTTTACATTTTTCTTTCCTGTCCCCTTTTTCTATTTTAACCTTGAAAGCAGCTTGAAGTCAGCAGGACACCATGTATACCAAGCCAACTCTTTTGAGAGATCTTTGTGAGAGGGTCATGCATTAAACTAATATTCTAAACAGTAATCCTAGATAAAACCCTTTTCTTCGTTTTATTTTCACTATCTACTGAGGTAGAATAATGAACAAGTTCTTTTGAACAGTGCATGAAGTTTAATCCATTACTAAACAATTTGAAGTGGCTTATATGCAACTATGCCCTTTGTTCTATAAATCAAGAAGATAAAACATAGGGAATAATGCAAGTTACGTAATTGGGGATTTTTAAGAGTTCTCATTTGCGTATATTAGTTATTCATTATTAACATTAATTATTTGCCAGAGAGCAATAAGCTCTCTTTACTTTTTCAGTTGTTTGAAGTTGTAGGATTGCCTTTCTGACAAGAACTCTTGTCTTATTTAAGCAGATGGGTCTCTTTTTTATTTCATCTCAGGTTTACAGCAGCCCAAGGTTGCAGCCTTAATTATACAAGAGTCCATTAAAAACAATAAAAGTTAAGTGACATATGAGTTTAGTTTGAATTCCATACTCTTTGATAATTATAAATTTCACACATCACGCTAAGGCACAATGTTGTTACTTTCAAAATTTAAGTCATGGTTTATGTCTTGGCTTATTGTGCAAATCTAACCCATGGTGCCATCATGTATCTTATTTTATATTTGAACCAAGCTTAAGAATGACTGACAATGGATAGTGCAGACATACATAACCATCTAGCTTCTCCCTTTCATGACAACCAGTACAGAAAGGGAATAAGATAAAGTGAACCAAAGAAAATAAAGTAAAATAAAATGTTTTTCCTTCAGGCAATGTAGAAGCAGTGATTGGGTCATGGATGGCCTCAATATTTTGCCATTAGCTACATCAAGGACAGCAATGGTTCAGTTTCAGGATGTTTCTGTGAAGTCCGTGGCAGTGATGTTGAAAGGATCTTAGTCAAGAGAGCTGACCATGATGTTCAGTAATTGTCGGATTCCTCTATGCAACTGCTCTTCCCATAAGAAAGTTTTTTCCCTAACATTCAGCCAAGAATCTCCTTTAGCACAAGCTGTTAGTGACTGCTTACCTTCTTTGCCAAGGGTAGAAGGAAGCCCATAAAAGATAGGGAAATTATTTGCTTTGGCTTAACCCCAGACATTACCTTGCTGCCTTTTCTTTTATGACACTTTGAACCACTCTTAAGCAATAAAGGGAAAGAGAAAATTGAGAAGATTGCATACAACTGTTGACCACAATTTTCTACATGGGAATCAAAGAAAAAGCATAAGAAAAGGATTCCTGCACAAAGAACAAACACTCAAATTGCTTGCAGTGTTGAAGTAACACCCAATGGCAGACATCTCTCCCGAAAGAAAGAAATATTGCTAAATGAACAGAAAAGAAAAACAGCTGCTTTGGATAATCTTTTGTGATGTTTATTAGATTAATATTTCTCTTTTTTCCCCTGCTGAGCTTAATAAGTTTAATTATTTTCCTCAATGGACAGAAAGGAGAAAAAGCAACTATTAGTGATAAATCCAAACATTGCCAAAGCAATTTACATATTTTTGGCTAGTGAAGAGAGGAGAAGGGGTGGGTTTTTTTTTTTGAAGAGTATTTATCTAGTCTGACTACCCTTTTTCAGATTGTTGCCCTCCACAAAATGGGTTTGACTAATCAGTGTTGGCTGGAGGATTATGGGAGTTGAAGTCCAACACATCTGGAAATCATCAGATTGAGCAAGGTTAGTTTGTAGTGCATTGAAGTCATAAAATGCCATATTTTTTTTTTAAAAGAAAGAACACTAGCAGCCAATTTCATTGCCAGCACTTGCTAACAGTCAGTAGTGTAAACAGATAAAGAATGTTAAAGGATAGAATGATTCCATGATGATCAAGTAGAAATCTTTCTGTGATTTTTTTTTTGTTTGGTACTTGTGCAAAATATTACTGGATGCCACTATACACAGAAGACCATACTAACAACATCCAGGACTATGCACCTTTTGATTTTTCCAATTACAGAACTTGCTGTGCTGTGTTTCTGACTCAGAAACCCTATTTCTACAATAAAAGGAATATTTGGGTGATCTGTTATTTATGAATAACCTTAGAATAATACTTTCTCATTTCACCTTACTCAATCACTAACCAAACTCTTCAGTGATGTTGTTCAACTGTTATGTTCAGCAGACAAGATGTTGGCCCTAATTGTGAATGTGCTTTGAAATCATACAAGTTCTGTCTGTGGTCCTAAGGCTGAAGGTTCACTATTTGTGGTATCAAAGTAATAAAACCAACAAATGGAAGGCAATCAAGCAAAGGTTCACCAAGATATAACTTATGACATAGTCAAACCCATGGACTACATGTTTTTTTCCCTTTCTACTGTGCAGTTCTTGAAGGCAGAACCATTCCTGTGCTCTTTCAGTCAGGTTTCAGTCCCAAATTATGGGACAGAAATGGCATTGGTTACACTTGTGGATGATCTCTGATGAGACTGGGATGGGGTAGTACCCTTTTGCAATGCCTGGTGGGGCCTGGATGAGGAATAACAAGCTTCAAATGAACCCTTGTAAGATAGAGCGGTTGTGGATGCACAGAATTTCGAGATCCAGAAGTTTATAATCTTTAGTTCTGGATGGGTTAGAACTAACTCCAGACAGATCAAGTGCACAACTTGGGGGTCTCTTTGAGTCACAAATCCTGCTCAAAGAGCAGGTGGCAATCATGGTTGGGAGACCCTTTGCACAAATTTGATTGTGCTCCAACTGTGCCCTTTTCTGAATTGTAAAGGCTCAGGCACTCATGCCCTGGTCATCACTCACTTGCATCCTTGCAATGTGCTCTACATGGGGCTACCCTTGAATAGTATTTTGAAGCTACAGTTGGTCCAGATTGTAGCAGCATGTACAGTATAGCTTTGCAGGCCTCTAGGGTAGCACATGTAACATCACTGTTACATGAGCTATACTGACTACCTTTGGAACGTCCTGCCCCAGAAAATGAGAACGTCCTGCCCCCACCATTTTGGCCTTCAGGAAATGTCTTAAAATGTGGCTGTGCCAGTTAGCATGGGGCCTAAAGGAGAAAATGTTGGCTAGAGGTTAATTAATGTAGTAATAGAGAAGCCAACACCACCTCTCCTCTCTAAATCTTAATTTCTGTTTTATTTAATAGTGCTGAATTTCTGGCCAATCTTTGTTTTAATCTCCTATAATTTTAATCTGTTTTTACGTTTCATAATTGTTTTTATTCTATTTGTTTTATTACATTATAAGCCACTCAGGATCAGCTTAGACTGTGCGATCAGTGACATATAAATTTGATAAATCAATAAAAAAAAAAGATGTGATACTTCTTAATGCAATACAGAAATTCTTCTGCTAAAGCTTGGCCTGGTCAACATTCTGACTGAGTGCTGTTCGCTTTATCTTGTCATGTTTTCTGTTAACTCACAATTCAATTGCCATTTTTGACTACTATCAAGCTGCAAGGTTAATTGCTGTAGAAAAAGTACTGTGTAAATGTTAGAATTTAAATATTGACATTATTTGGTAAAAAAAAAAAAACACCCACAAAATTGGCATTTTCCAACTCTGGATTTTCTGGTGGTTTATCTGAAAAAAATAATACCTTAAGCTTAGGATTCTTATTGTTCAGAAAAACTATTCTACTATTTTCCTTTTTTATGGACAAATAAAGCATGTTTTACTTCTATAGATATTCTCAGCAAAGCTGTTAATGGCATAAACATTGCTAAGTGCAGCCCTTTAATGGAATGGACTGACATTAGATATATCTGAGGTTACTTGTCACCAAGCTGCTTGTAAAAAAATGAACACAGTATCATTTGTGGCATACATTTCTTTAACTAACCCAGATTTAGAGTAAGCCTTACATTCACTTGATATACATATGGTTTGTTTAATTTTTTTCCTAGTATTGCTACAGAAATGTGCCAAATCTGATTCTAATTGTAAAGCAAACTGAAGGAATTTTGAAGGCTTGGCCAGAAATTCGGCACTCTTAAATAAAACACATGTGCATTTTAAATGTTTTAGCAATCTGTGTCATGCTAAATCCTGTTTCCCGATAGAATAGTTGAATTAGATCTAAGAGGTGGGGGGGAATCATCACAAAACCCCACTATTTTACTCTGAATATCCATGAATTTTATTTACACACATTTATTAGTGTTCTATAAATTAGTGGTTCAGTACTAATACTAAATAAATGTAAATTAAATAATATTGAAGCAAAATGTAAATCATAAGAATTATTCCTTTGGTTAAACTGTGTTTTGGTGTGGCAAGAGGTGAGGAGATGTTGAAATCAAATAATGTAGCAAAAACAAAGTATCTTTACTAAAATACAAAAGTCCTGTAAATGTGTGTTTTGACTGATTCACTGGGGTCTAAAGAAAAGAGGACATTAAACCAAAGAGATTGATTGATTTGGTTTCTTTCAAATAGAAGCCATATTTGTTAAAGCTTGCAGGAAACAAATTACAAACAAGAACAGGGAAATACTAAATTCATTTCATAATTTTAATATACATTTACATTTGTCACATCAGTATGCAAATCAGAACCTTCAGCACAAACATTCCTTAGTCTTCCGTGAGGGAAAAAGGGAGAACAGAGAAGAAAAGAACAAAAGGGAGCCCTTCTGTCTTGTTCATCTACCAAGTCATTCAGTCTGTCCAGCAAAAGCTCCCTGTGGTTTTTATTCACCTCTTGGCTAACCCTTTGCTTGATAGTGGAAGGAAGTGGCAAAAACATCAGCAACCAACCAACCAACCAATCAATCAATCAGAACACATCTGGAAGGGAAGTCTTTTAATCCAACTCCCTGCTCAAGCAGGAGACACTGTACAATTTCAGACAAGTGGCTGTCATGTCTCTTCTTAAAAACCTCCAGTGATGAAGCTCTCACAACTTTTGAAGGCAAGCTGTTCCACTGGTTAATTGTTCTCACTGTTAGGTAGTTTCTCCTTAATTTCAGGTTGCTTCTCTCCTTGATTAGTTTCCATTCATTGTTTCTTTTTTTTACCTTCTGGTGCTTTGGAAAATAAGTTGACCCCCCTCCTCTTTGTGGCAGCCCCTCAAATACTGGAATACTGCTATCATGTCCCCCATATTAGTCCAGGAGTAGGTGTATGGCTGAGTTACCAATGTTGCTGAACTACAACTCCCAGCATGCCTCACCATTTCCTATACTGTCTGGTCTGTGAGGAGTGGAAGTTCAGAAACATTTGGAGGACTGGTGGTGGGATTGGATGTTTGAAAAGGCAGGGTTTAATTATAAAGAAATTATAAAGAAAGAAGAGACAAGATAGCTGGAACAATATAACTAAAGGTTATCAATTTCTTACATTCACACCAGGATTGCGGACTTCAACTCCCAGAATTCCTGAGCTAACATGACTGGAGGAGGAATTCTGGGAGTTGAAGGCCACAAGTCTTAAAGCTGACAAGTTTGAAGACCCCACTTTTACACTGTCTTTATCTTGTACAACTGAAACCAACAATTTTCCCCACAACAACCCTGTGAAATGGGGTTTGCTATGAGAGACTGATTGGCCCAAAGTCACCCACAGGGGTCTTCAAACTTGACAGGAATTCTGGGAGTTGAAGTCCACAAGTCTTAAACTTGCCAAGTTTGAAGACCCCTTACTAGAAACTTGGGCTCCTGGTTCCTAGTCCAGCACCTTAACCATGGTATGGAACTGACTCTCAGCTGTCGCACCCACTTAGCCAAACAAAATGATTACCATTTCTTAATAACCCAAGTTGGAAGATGGCTCTAAGCAAATTATTCCATTTGCCTCAGTTTTCTATGGGTAAAACCTTAGTATTAATTTGACCCAGTTGATTCAAAGGGGACACTGATTTCAGGAGGGTCTGGAATGATTGAAATATAATCTGCATTAAAATTAATGTGTCAGCCAGGAATAAGAACAACATCAATCAGTAGTCCTCTTAGTTGCCTTATTTGTAAGAAAAAAAAGAAAAAAAGTAGATTGTTTAAAGAGAGAGATAAAACTCATGGTTATGGAAAGCCCTATAAATTGCAATAAAGTGGTTTTACCTGACAAACATCTGACAAGTTTCTAAGTTGTTTGATTTACATCTAGGAAAATAGTTAAACACCTGAGGAAGAAAATCTTTGATTTTCATACTATGATTTTTCCCCATCCAATTAATCTGATCATTGGTTTATTGCTATCAACAGGTAATACTACGGACTTTTCTCTTGGGAGCTTTTATCCATTCCCCAGACACTTAAAAGAGAAAAAAAAACCTCATCTATACAGAAGATAATTGAAAATCACTGTACAAAAAGGAATCTTATCACAACAGACAGAATGGAAATTTCTTAGAACAATTTCTTATAAACCTTTCCCTTGCATTTCTTTCTTACTATCCCTGGGGAATATTTTTAAAACTATATATGAAAAAAGAAAATGGCAAATTAAACATATAATACAAAAAAATCCATATTTCTAACTAATTCTACTGTCAGAAGACCTGGCAATAAAATCCTGTTTTTATAGGATCAGACCACTTTATAACTTGATGGAGAATGTGTTTTCTTCCCATTTGCAGCATTAATTTTTTTAATCACAAAAGCAAAACCGTGCAATATCCATTCCCATTATCCTCCAATAAATCTTCAGATTATTGCTTTATATCTCCAAACAATCTACAAACCCAACAAGTCTTCCAAACTAATTTAATAAGTGAAATAACTTTATACAAAAGGAATCAGAATAATGCAAAACCATACAATATTAATTGATGTTGCATTTTTAACATTACATCTCCCACAATTAGTTGAAATATTAGTTTCTTTCTGAAAAGATTCGTAATGCCCAACAGACATGAAATGATGAAATAATAACTTTGGCTCCATCAATTATCATTTTAAATCTATAACTATGTAATATATAGGTGTTCACAAGTTAATTAATTGGCATTTATCCAGTGAGTGTGTTCTTGAGCATTTAATTTGCATATTCTAACAAATATAAAAAGCTAATTATAAACTTGTTATTTTGTACATGAAAAGCATGTTAAGTCATCTGATATTAGAATAGATCTGAAGTACCTAAGGTTGTTAATTCACATATAAGCATCAAAAATATGTTGTAAATTAAATACTGAAAAAAATACTTAGGTTGCGAATTTGGTAAATATAAAAAATTCTTCGTCTGAGTAAAATAAGAGAGAGAGATTTTCATACTTTCCATAGTGGTTGCAAGCCTGACATTCTCTAATTTATATGGTATTAAATATACAATTTCTGTGAAGGAAAAATTCCACCAAATGGGTCATCCATTAACCCTAACTATTATCTGAAACAGTACCATCATGGGCATCCAAGCTCTCATGGTGTTGAATTAATCCTGGTATTGAGTTATCCATTTGGGCAAACGAGGCACCATAATACAGTACTGTATTGGTTTGATCTTGAGCCATCTGGATCAGTCTGTGTATATAGTTAGTTGGCTCACCTGCTTTTTCCTTGTCAGAAGGACTTTGTAGTAATATTTTAAGGACTGAAAGGTTTTCTGAGCATGAAGATTATTGGTGCCCTTCATGGCTTTATGCATAGCAAACATTAAGGCCTAGGCGTGAATATATTCCTTGTGAAGCAAAGATCTGGACATTTTATTTTGCACTTTAGGATACAACAGTACGATTCTATATATTTTTATACTCAAAAACAAGATCCATTCAGTCCAATGGGGTTTATGCTTCTACTAGATGCAAACTGGACACACTGCATGTTTTAGCAGAATATGCAGTAATCCTCATATTTGCAGAACAAAGCATACAATGCTCAAAGAATTAGAATCAAGCCAGACAATACAACAAAGCAGAAAATAAAAACATGCAAAGCCGATTTCAGTGCTTTTTTTTTTTTTAAGAAAAGGAAAACTGATCTATATGCATCAAATAACATGTCCCATTAGTAGAAATCTGGACTCTTAATCAGTGCTTTAAAGTGAGTTCTGTTATAGGTTTACTAAGTGTTTTTGAACAAACTCACATCTTAGCCTTACTATAAAATCACTTCCTCAGAAATGACAATTAAGGAGGTCTGCCAAAGAGAAGAATGGGTGTTAATCTGGTCTCACCAATACTAGTTTGTAGTTGTTTGCGGCTAGGTTCAGAGCAGCCCCAACATCCTGCTAGATCCTGCTAATTACTATCCTTTGCTAGATGCTCTTTGATTTTAATGGGAAGTCCCTAACTCTGATCTCTCCTCAGAGAGATCATTTTTCAGTCCATACACTGGCTGCCCAGATACTGTTGCTGCAAAACATAGGGGAAAAAACCCTTATAAGCTATTTGTTAAGTTGAATAACCCTTGTATATCAAGGGTGTACGATTGGAAGCCTAAGAGTAACTATGAATAACACAGTGACTCAATATGCTGAGTTGTTAAAATATTATTTTACTATAAGCAAGTTCAAAGTCCAATAGTGCTGTCCAAGTCATACACAAGCATTTAGAATAGATAGTCAAACGATGTTTTCAAGGTTATTCAGATAAGCTATGTCTTCTTACCGGCAATATCAAGTCATACGCATAAATCAGTCCTCTCGAGCTGCAACAGTAGCAAACTCCTCCAGAAATAACAAACCACCAACCACAAAGCCAAACCACCCAACCACCACTGCAAACAACCAGCAAACAGAGAGAATAAACTGGGTTACAGGGTTCCTCTTAAGAGAATAGCTAACAGAGTAAACCAATCAGGTAACATTGTAATTACCATACTCAGTTATTATCCTAATGGTTTAACATAAACTACATTTTCTTAAAGCAACAAAATACATTGTAATATAACTAACATATCTTGGCTTATTTATCTCCTATCCCAATAAGTTAGGTAATTAACCCATTCCTAACAGTACTGTAGGTCCAGGAGAAACTCCACATTACATCAAAAGAAATCTAAGACCTTGACGATCATCTTAATCCTAGGGAACAGAGCCAGGTTCTCAAGAGACTTTTGGAACCGTTGCAGGTTGGAAGTCCTACAGATCTCTGGGGGGACATGACTCTACAAGGCAGAGAAGATGTGCTTCCTAGGTCCTCATAGATGACAAGATGGAATGGAAGGGATGTAAAACACCTGCCAGTCTTACTGGGCAAGAAGGTCTATTGGAAATAGAGGGTTGTCCAAATAACCAGGCATGGTGATATAACTGTCGTACGAAAGCCAACTCTCAGCTGTTGAAGGTCATGAAGTAGCAGTGAGGGCCATGCCTAATTTGGTATGCCTAATTTGTGGGAAAGGCTGCTCTCTGGACCATCTGAATGTGCCCACTCCTTATCCTCCCTACCACCATCTTGCTCCAATTTCTCACATCCTTGCATTTGTAGCAATTTAAACATCTTAGTGAAACGCATCAAATGATTTTAATTTGGGGGACAACAAGTTGATGAGGATGGAGATGATGATGATAAGGAAGCACCTGAAGGCAGGACAAGAAGCAATGG
>JANHJO010003579.1:308975-319964 GCA_032468235.1 Pseudoxyrhopus heterurus | reverse complement strand
ACCTGTCCGTCTTGGGTGGCCCTGCATGGCATAGCTCATAGCTTCCCTGAGCTATGCAAGCCCCTTCACCATGACAAGGCAGTGATCCTTGAAGGGGGTTACAGTCATAGTACAAATCAATAGCTTAATGTTACTATGAACATCCATTATAATTGTCACATTTCTCTAATCTATATATCTATCTGTTAACCAGTTATAAAAAAATGTCCCATATTTGAAAATATTCTGTATTATCTTTTTCTTTGATTTTTTTCTGATATTTCTATTCAAACTTACTGGAGAATCATTTGCCTTGATCAATACAGTGGCACTCCCTTCTCCATATGTCATACTCATATGTCACACTCTCTGTGCTTCTAACACTTCACACAACAATAAAGAAGTGGTTTCAATCACTGCTTTAACATTCATAGTAACTGCACTCATTGCATTTTCCCAAAACATAATTAAATAAGTTAGTTGTTCCCAATCTGGCAATCTCCGGACATAATGGGACAATAATTTCTAATCTAATTCTCATAGGCTGACAACTCAGAGAATTATGGGGCTAATATATTTGGAAGGCACAACTTACAAAATTCTTCTATCTAAAGAGTTACCTCTTTTTCACTCAAAATTAATTTGGTAAATATGCTTCAGTGATGAGAGAAAAGGAAAATATTTCTGCATATACACATTGGCTGTGACTGTTAGTAAATCTATAAAGAATCGATTCCTGATTTCACTTTTCTGATCACCACCAATTTCAGAAATATTGATTAGGAAGACAAGGTTTAGAAATTAATGCTCGGACCATTTATGTGGGGATAGCTTCATGCTATGTGAGAAAGCTGTGGTAAAATTTAACAGCTTCTACATGGCTGGCTCTTTCAGACAATAAGTGAATTGTAACTCTAGTGCTTTTTGAAGGAGGACAATGGAGCAATGGAGATTCCACCTAGAACATATTTGAGAAATGAAACAATCAAATATATTTTTATTTTTCATAAAAGGAAGCAAAATTAATCATTTAAAATATAAATTTCAGTAGTTTGGATTTCCCACACATTCTTACTTACTGTGTCAGCGAATTCAGTAAATAAAATTATGACATTGGCATTGGATGCAATGGGGAAGTGATCAAACACAGATTTGAAAGATCTCAGTTTAATAGGACTTCTAAAATTCTATTCTACTCTGTTAATATTTTTCATTTTTGTTTAAAACCTGCTAAACATTTTGAGTTGATGTCACAGGCAAGCTTTTTAATTCTGAAATTCTCAAGCCCATTGATCCAACTGGAAACTTTCCAAAACAGTCCGGCTCCTGTTTTTCTGGATGACATCTTGTTCCAATAATATTTGGAAGGTCGAACCACAGGGCTATCATGCACACAAGGAGAACAGTTTGGACCAGGAACATTAAATGTGTCCACCCCCCACAAGAGTTGTTGCTTAAAATAGTTTCAAAGGCAACATTAGGAATTTCAGAGATAGTAACCTGAGCGGGGGAGGGGGGGCTTTTGGCAGGAGAATCAAATTTTCTGGAATAGTTTTGTTTATAACATTTCCAGGCTAGCCCTCCTCATTTTTAAAAATACCAATATTATGTAAAGCTAATTCATACTGTTAATTCCTAATTCAGATAATATGATTTGTTACTGTCTGCATGAAATGAAGGGATGAACGTGAACCATTAACAACTTATTGTTTTCTTTACTAAAGCAAAAGTTATAGAACTCCGTCTCTTAACCCAGAATGGACAGCTACCCAAAGAAGCCACATTTCCATCAGTTTCCCCTAAGAACTGTTCTCCAGATTGCCATTTATGTGGTCTTCCTATCCTTCTTCAGGGGACACAGTGGCTCAGTGGCTAAGACGCTAAGCTTGTTGATCAGAAAGGTCGGCAGTTTGGCGGTTCGAATCCCTATCACCGTGTAACGGAGTGTGCGCCCATTACTTGTCCCAGCTTCTGTTAACCTAGCAGTTCGAAAGCATGTAAAAATGCAAGTAGAAAAATAGGAACCACCCTTGGTGGAAAGGTAACAGCATTCTGTGAGCCTTCGGCGTTTAGTCATGCCGGCCACATGACCACAGAGACATCTTCAGGCAGCGCTGGCTCTTTGGCTTTGAAACGGAGATGAGCACCGCCCCCTAGAGTCGGGAACGACTAGCACGTATGTCCGAGGGAACCTTTACCTTTATTCTTCTTCATGCACTATTTGCTCCATCTCTTTGAATTAATATAATTTGGGGAGTAAGAACAGCTCCGTGCAGCACTTAACACAATAGAGTCCCATATGAAACTTTGTTCTGCAGAAGATACTGTAATGAAGAGAAATAGTCTATAGTGTTGTAATCCTCCCTTTTAAATTTAACAGTTCTCCCTGCTCTATTCCCTGAAGGACAGAAACATATTTTGGAAGAATTCATATTAGCACTATAGTATATCTTATGAAGTCTCCCGTACAAATAAAACTTAAGCAAACATATCTTTGGCTGACTACTGGCTCTTTGGATACTCCTCATTCCACTCTTCCTTCATCAACTAAGATTAATTGTTTAGAAGGGAGGACTTCCATCTTCCAGCTAAGAATGCAGGAATTCTTTTGCCTTTTCCTTTTTTTTTTTTGAACAAACATTCTTGGAACCTTTTCCTCACTATCACTTTCTGCACTCTCTGTGTTTCAAAGCTGTTTGTGGAGGAGGATGGATGTTTAAAAATTCCTGCATTAGGTTTTTATATACTGTATATTTTACTTTTCCATTCAGAACTGCTTTTCAGCCCCTTGATTCATTGCCAAGTCAAATCATCTTATCATTCAGACATACTTTGCAGTTCCTTTTTGTCCTTAATATGATATTTTTAAATTATTCTCAAAAATCTTTCAAGTGCAGCTTCTATTTTGCTTTTTTTTTTCAAAAGGAAGGAGGATATTCTGAGATCCACATTCAGCATATTAACAGCTCTGTGGTATCAACATGTATCCAAATGGAGGAAGCCATTCTGTTCTCTCCCTCCTTTGCTGCCACCCCAGAGGGCTCCAAGCACTTTGAAATGGAATCTTATCCACCGCAAGCAGAAAAGAGGAACGAACAAAAGTTATAGAGTTATTGCTAAAGATAACAGGAATGCTATGAAGCTGTGGCTTGGTTGGAAGGCAACTTCATTCAATCTTTGGTAGTCAAGAAGAAATCTGGAATCACTTTCAACCTACCACATGAATATATCAACTTCTCAAAAGCAACTCACTGTTTGACCTATCAACATAATGCCTACTCTCAGGCAGACATCAGGCCAAGGCAATATTTAAAAAAATATATTCTGGATTCAAGGATGTTAATGGCCAAGCCAGCTTTGAATCACTTGCAAATATCAGGCCACTGGAACAGTTGGCCAAAACTAAAACATCTTTTGAAACAGAAAAATACCTGACAATGGATTTTACAAAAGACCATGCAATAGCCTTTACCAGAGCAAGTATATTCTATAATTTGAGCAAGTGTATTCTATGGTTAAATAATTCTACCAAATGTCATATCCTGAGAGAACATGTATATTGGAACACCAAACATTGAAGACATTATACAGTATGTCTTCCAACTATATATGCCAGCAACTATATGTGGCAGTTACATGTGGCAGCAAGGGCCCAGTATTTACACATACTACTTGACAGAACCATACAAAAGAATGAAATAAAACACTATATTATTTTCATCAGGGCACATCATATATATAGTTATTAGAGCTTCTAAATTTATAGTCAGGCCTGTTCACCTGAAAATATATATTTATAGAATCCAGTGGGGAGCATGTAAAAGTGATGCATTCATCTAAGCGCACAGTTTTGTATTTAATACTCATTTTATGTTATACTTTTGAAGTATATTTTTCTTACACTAGTTTATCTCACACCTTCATTTTATCTATTCATACTAATTTATCTCACTTTATCTTTTAGTGTATCTTATCTTACTCTATTTTATCTTATCTGACTTCATTCATCTTACCCTCTCTTATTTTATTTTTATTGAGGCTGACGCCCACCGTTTCTTGATATAATTCATTGACTAAAGCTTTTCATTGATATAATTCATTGATATAATTCATTGACTAAAGCTTTACAAATGCAAAATACTCCAGCAAAGAATGTGGATGTGGATGTGTCACTACAATTCATCTTTTTTATTTAAAAAAAATGTATGGGATACATTATCTGTCCCCCTGGAATAGTTTCAAGTAATTAATTCTCATAGAGTATTTTTTGAGATATTCCTAGTGCTGATTTTTCTTTGTTAATTATAATCAACCAATATAATCAAGATGATGAAATAAGCATTCTTACTAGAAAGTAAGAATGCTAATAGAGAGGCCAGTATCTCTGTTTTTCTTTTTGTTCTTTTTGCCCATTATTTTAGCTCCTTTTGACATAAACTGAAGGAAGCAAAAAAGGAATGTGAAGAATTTGGTTGGATGCATTATATTTCTAAAAAGAATTTAATTTAGTCACTACTAAATTATTCAACTCAATCCATTGCTGTAGAAGTCTTTCCTTCCTGTAATTAATATTAATATATTTAAACCACATTATTGGATCATGTAAATATTGTTATTCTGGAAAAATAAACAGCTGTGCAGTTAGGACAAAGTCCCTCTCTGACTTTCCAACTTTGTTATGTTGTTATGTTTTAAAGAGAAGAAATAGATGCTCAATATTGCTAAAGGAAGTTTTGTAGCTAAGATGTATGATGAGCAATGGACTTTTCTGGTCAGCCAAATTACCTGACCCTTTATGAGGATCAGGCAATTCCATTCATGGAAAATCAGTCAGATCTTTTCCACCATAAGATATGGCCTTGCTATTTTTTGTTAAATCAGAGAATAAATTATCAGTAGAATCTTGACCTCTCTGACTGCACTGGAATCTGCAAATCCTGCAAAGGTATTTTTAAAGACTATAACTAGAAGTTCTGATTGGATGGGTGATACTAACCATAATGTATATAAATAGCTTATCTGGCTGCTGAGACAACTTCCACTTATTTCTTGAGGGAGGGTGCAAGATGAAGACTTCAACCACCAGTCAGTAGTTAACAGTTGGAGCTATCCTTGGTCCTGGTTTCAGTTATCTTTTGAACTACACAATTAGTTTTGTTGGATTTTACCAACTCCAAGAAGGTATTTCCATCTAGAATCAATTGCTCCACTTGATTCTATTGTAGTTCCTTACCTATATTTAGCCACTCAGTTAATATGTTGAACAAGATAAATGGTGCAACAAAGGTTTGATATAAAGTTCACTCTGAAGCTTCTCCAGATAAGGCTGGAACACCTTTTTGAAGCTTTGGAGGGCAGCTGCTAATCAAACTAGGTGGACCAATAGGTAGACTCTTTAAAGGAGATGCTTATATTTCCTGTGTCTTCCACTCTGAACAGTTGAAAGGAAAATGTGACTACATAGAATATCTAAAATCAAGATTTCCCTTCTGTTCAATCATGTCTGATTCTCGGGAGACGATTTCCCGCAATTTTCTTGGCAAGGTTTTTCAGAAGTGATTTGCCATTGCCTCCATCCTAGGTCTGAGATAGAGTGATTTTCCACAGTTTTGTTCTATTAGACCGTACTATATTTCTTATGTTATTAAAATTTCTAATGATTATAACAGAAATATTTCTCCCATCAATACAGTACATTTATCCTCAAAATGTTTTGTCTGCTTCTTCCTTGACCTTTTGAGACTGTCTCCAACTATTCTCTTGTTTCTTCTCTTATTTCAGAATCTCTATTTAAGAATCATGTTGTTATTGTCAATTCTTCTTCCTATTCCTTCCCTTCAAGCAAGGGCAGCTTCTTTTAGAGTGACTCCTGCATTGGCTGTTTCCCTCCAGATATGTCCCAGAAAATGTTGGCATAATCTTGAACACATTCTGAATGGGAACACATATAAGGACAGGGAAATAATAACAACATAAAAGAGCAATGCAGATCAGGCCAAAAGCTTTTTATCTATTTTTTTTCCTGCTCATGTTTGCCAGGAACTGTTTTTCAGAAGCAAACTGTTCTCTTGAACAACATAACATGCCTGTGAATCATTTATTCTCCTTGAAGAAATACTCAGAATGATTCTGATTATGTCTAAAGAATTATCCTAAGAAAAATATTCCAGCAACTTTGCCATTTTAACTCAGATGAGAAAGGAGCCTGTTGAGTATATATGTGTGTGTGTGTGTGTGTGTGTGTGTTTACTTGCCACTTGAAGCAAAGTGATTGTTGGTCTCACTGCCAGAGATCCCCTTTATAAGTGTGGTCTCCAGAGCTTTCTTTTAAGATTGGCCAACATGCTAGATAATTAAAATTAATTACAAGAACAACAGTTGTTCTTCCATTCTTGTAAAAGGCATTAATTTTTCTGCTTTTTGGGGAGGGAGGCCTATGGATAATTAGATAGATGATAGATGGATGGATGGATGGATGGATGGATGAATGGACAGACAGATGATAGATGATAGATAGATAGATGATAGACGATAGATAGATATGATAGATAGACATATTGAGATAGGCAGACAGACAATTACTTGTTTCACTGCTTGTTGTTTTGGCTAATATTTTTTTAAATTTAATCCTGGGTCTATTAGTCTCTGAATAACCTAATTGTGGGGGGGATTGTGTTTTAAAAAGCTTCCTCCTTTTACAAGAAAGAAACTTCTTAAAGACCTAGGAGCAAATCTAAAATCTGCTGATAGAATGGATCCACTCACTGTCTCCAAATATGGAAGAACTGGTTCCCTTGTACCTCAAGACAACCCTTCTTGAGCCTAGTAGACTTCAGAAATATTGGAACCTGCATCTCCAAGAATTGGCTAGGTACACAGGGGCTGATATTCCAACATGAATTGAGGGAATAGTCTGAGGCAGGCTCTCTTCTGAGTTACTACTATTTTCTATTCTGCCTTTCATTTTATCATTTAAAACAAACTTTCAGGGTGGTGCTGTTTCTGGTCTAGGTAGGATTAGGCAGTTTTAATTATTTTGAGGCAGATCTCTTTTGTAATAGGAAAGATTTGAAAATGTTTCTCATTATGTCCTACTTGAGGGAACTTGAATAAAGATGCCGTGGGAGCCAGAGGCATTGTTTCAAAGAAACTCTTCAGCAACAATAAGCTATAAAAATAAACGGTCTGCAATGAAACAAAGAAGCAAAACTTTTAAAGTCTTGCACATTTCATGTTATTGAAGTCATGCGTCCCACTGCTTGTGTCACATGAAATGCCTGGCTGCACTTGCAGTTGAGACAAGGAAACTTTTTTTTAAAAAAAAAAAGATTAAAAGTTGGTTTCAGGCCTCCTATTAAAATAGGCTAATTCTCTAGAATTTATCATACTGCGTGATATATCTTAATTAGTACTGTTAAGATGGACATTGTGTGAAGGAAAGACACTGAAAGCTCTCACAGTATTCTATTATGTATTATATTATGCAACATCTGTAATGAATGAACATGAGTTACTACTCCAGAGATAGTAGCTGGTTCAGACCTCAAGTGTTTGAACTTTGCTTATGAGCTCAGAGGATACATTCCTTTATGTTCATCATTTTATTTTGCAGTTTCAGCTTAAGAAAGTTGATACATACATACACTGCTCTGCATACTCAACAGTAGGGACCTTCAAAATAATCTAAAGTTTGGATCATCCCTTCCAAGAGCCTCAGACAGCATGACCAATTCCAGACATAAGAAGTGTGGTTCAGAACATCTGGAGCGCATTGTCTTGTCCATCTAAACAGGCAGTAGCCTTTCTGGGCTTCAGACTAAACCAATTCCCAGTTATATTATGTGGATGCTATGAAAGAGACTTGGGAATTTGGCTTATAGTCTTTAACAGGCATTCAAAAACTTGCAGGCTATCTGTAACCCCTGGAGTGACCAGCGTCCATTGGAGTTATATCCCCATGGAATAAATCACTCTGCACTCTAATGATTGGTGGGCTGCAAACAAGAGCAGGTAGAAGGGATTGTGTCCCATATTGCTGTGAGAGGGTGGGAAAGGAGTCAGTCCCCCCTCTCCAGCTTAGGAAATGTATGTGAGCATAGTATAGGTTTATTGAATGTTGATATACTTAACAGTACATCATACTGTTAACAGTATATCATACAAACATAAATGAACCATACAAGTCAATTAATTAAAATTAGACTTACGAACAATGTAGAAAAGCTTTTTATAAGACAATATGCTCTATTACATTTCCTTGTTGCAAATAGTTCCAGATAAAAAACATACAATGTGTATTCAGAGAGGTTCATTCAAGGTCTCTAGGACTTGGAAACAAATGACACAGAGTCTTAAACATATTCCTGCAGCATTTATCTACAGAATATAAACTGATTAGGCATATCTAAGTTTCCACCCCACTCCATAACCTTGATAAACACAGTCCTGTAATGTTTGGAATGACTTTAAAAATTAAAATTGTTAAGATTAATCTGGAACATGCACAAGAAAATGGTTTGCCTTTTTGTTCCAAAAAGAACATCCAGATCTATAGAAGGCACTGGAAGGTTTTACTTCCCACTTAGGAAAGCCAATATATTAGAAGAAAGCAAACACAGAAGCACAAATTTATTCTAATGGTATAAGAGAAAGGATTAAGAGCAATAGCACTTAGACTTATATACCACTTCATAGTGCTTTTACAGTCCCCTCTAAGTGGTTTACAAAATCAGCATATTGCCCCCAAAAATCTGGGTCCTCATTTTACCCACCTCGGAAGACTGATTCAACCTTGAACCGGTGAGACTCGAACTGCCAAACTGCAGGCAAAAGGCAGTTAGCAGAACAAAAGGATAATTTTTGATTTATCCAATTTTAATAGAGAATGACAGGATAATTTTCAATCAAATCTTTATTATTTGCATAATAATATGCAATCTTTATTATTTGGAAAGACTAGCATAAGGATAATTTTATATTTTATTTCATAAAACACAAAAATCACTGCTAGCTGGATAGACATAATCTAATGTGCAGTTTTGATAAAATCAGAGCTACAAACCAAAGCTTAATATCCACGTGGAAACCAGTAAGACTGAATAAATCGCCGGGCTGCCAAACGCAACCACAATATGCTCAGTATATTAGCTTTCATCACAAGAATATATGAGCATTGATTACAAGGACCACTAGAAATGTAGACTAACAACCACAAAGACAATGGAAAACAAAACTCTTACGCAGAGCCTTAAATCTAGATAAAAATAATCCAAAAGGGATATAAGCGAAGCCATAAGGGGGAAAAGTAGTTATAACAGTCTATAGAAACAAAAGCAGAGATAGCACTGAGCAGAGATGAATTAAGGCCTGTAGCAAAGTCAAAGAACTTTAGTTACTGGAAGCTAAGGAACCAGTCAGGTTCCTTTATCAGATGGACAAATTGGCAGTCATCTCAGCATGGATATTCTCATAAGAAGAAAGTATAGTTGAAGCAAATTAACATAGGTATGCCCATTAGGAAGTGAATCATAATATCTTTAGTGAATTTATTCTCTAAAACTAAGAGTTTCCAACAATTAGAAAATAGGAGCATGATGCTATAGTTCTAGTAAAGGCTGTTTCATTGCCAGGCAAATGCATACTTAAATGTCTTCTTACAGAAAGTGGCACACATCCATCCCAGAGGTCAGGGCTGATAAAAGTTTGCAAATGGTTGAGAAAACGGTTTGCAAATACAGATTCCTACACTGGACACCTAGTTAACTGTGATAGCTGAAGTATAAATTATAAACTGGAAATTCTTTAAAAAAACACATAAGACAAAAAGCTTTCAGTTAAGTACTGCTGATACAAATATTTTTTGCTACTTGGAGAAAGTAGTGTACTTTGAATGTCGATGCCAAAAGAGGTGTAACAAAATACAAAAAGACAGCCAAAGTTTCTTCAAAGTTTGTGTTTGCTGAGTGTCAAATGTTCCTTTGCTTTTTCTTCGTTGCTTAGATAGTGAAATAAAATTAGATACTGGCAATGTTTACAGACCAACTTGTCCAAAAACAACAGACATGATTTATATTTGACTTTATTTTCTCTTGTGCTTTATTCTGACTACTAGAATCCCTTCAACAGATTATGAATGGTGTCTTCATTGTAAAATATTTTAGAGAATAATTATGGCAATTCCTTTCCATCATTATCCCTCATGTTTCTCTTCTGTTACTGGGCACTTAGTTTGTGTAGCCAAACATGAACAAATATCAAATAAAGAGACAAAACTTTAAAGATTTGATGATGGAACATTTGGGCTTTGTGAACAGAGATAAATCTACACTGTATACCAACCTAACCATGCCAAGAACTTCAAGCTATAATGGTACTCTAATCAAAATGAGAAAATATATTACTTAAATACCAAGACTACTTTCTCTTATTCTTCTGAATAGCTCCCCAACTAAGTCCCATTGATTTGGTTGTTAGGACAATATCACTCTGAAAGCTTAAAAAGATAATAGGTAATACCTACTTTTGCTAAACTAGAACCAGTCTAAACATACTTATTACTTTCTTGAGTTTGCCTGTCTACATTACACTGGGATAGTGAGGTTTACATATTCTATGTGATGCTAATTAACTCCTTTAAAAAAAAAGAAAAATTATTCCTATTCTAATTAAATTTATCATCTTTCCAAAGCACCTCAGTAGCTGGATTAAAATGTGATAAACTTCACAATAGTATGTTTTGAGACATGTTTTGGGTTCAGCTACTGCAAAGACCTGACCTTTATGAGTAAGAATATGCAAATTTTCTCCAAGTACATTAAATTGTGTATATTCCTGCTCAAGAAGCTTCTCACATTTATAGTCCTGCTACCCCCATTAGTACCAACTGTCATTGCAATATACATGTGGCACATAATGTATTATTAAATTGTATTTCTAATCTATATATATAAAGCAAAAGTCCGTTTGCGAGTTAGTTTGTTTGTGCTCTATAGAAACGCACAATTCTTCCCC